>VXBZ01010476.1:126085-172399 GCA_013399135.1 Heliornis fulica | reverse complement strand
CACAGCCCCAACTCTCTCAGCCTTTCCTCGTAGTAAAGGTGCTCCAGCCCCTTTATCATCTTTGTGGCCCTGCTCTGGACCCTCTCCAACTGGTCCATGTCCTTCTTGTGTTGGGAGTTCCAGATAAAGATATTTTAAAGACATTATTTCAATAGTTTTATCACCAGTGTGTTTTTAAAGAAACAAACTCTGGCTGTGCCTTCCAAGGGACACCAGGTTCCTTCCTGCCTCTTCTACCTGAGCATCCTTTGGACTCAAGATCCCAGGGAGTAGGAGGTGCTGGCCTTTTGTGGTTTAGTCTGATTACTGCTGGGAGAATGCTGACAAAACAAACAGACAAACCCCAAAAACAGAGTAAGCAGAATCTGTGTGAACTCTGCCAGAAGTGCTACCAACAGTTTTGAGACACACTACAGGAACATTTTCCTGCAGTTCCTGTGAAATGCCACAGGCAGAAGATCGCCCAGATCCCAGTCCTGTATCCGGGTCTGTTTCCTCAGGGGAGGCTACAGTTTGCCATAAAACAGGAAATTTGCTAAATAAAGTGACTAAAAGTAGTAAAATAAAGGGCAGTGTCTATAGGGCTTCTATAAATCTCCACTGATGCTCCTGGACACTGCTGGCCCCAAATCCCACCATGCTGAAAGCCTCATTTAAGGCTCATTCCAGGTGTGGAAGAATCAAGCACATCCCTTCTGCTGGCATGGTGACATCAGTATCTCATCCAAGTGCCACCATGTGATGTTGCACCACCTTCACAGAAGGATTTCACAAAGGAGGAAAATCCCAAATCAAAGAATCTCATCCCTGCCCATTGCAGGGAGGCTGGATTAGATGATTTTCAAAGGCACTTTCCAACCCAAACCACTCTCTGATTCTATAGCTCTTATGTTTCAGTACCCTAAAGTCTCTTCAAAACCATCCACCAGTAGTAGATTGGCTTGACCTACCACCCAACGAGATACTGAACCACCTCAGCACAGAGGGTAACTTACATGCAAGAATGGATTGCTAAGAAGGTGCATAACTTCATCTATGAGTCTTAACACATTAACAAAAGTTGGATCTTCATAATCAAACCTCCTTCCAAAGAGAACAGTAAAGGTGATGTTGGCAGGAGCCATATTCAAATATCGTAATTGGAAAGGTTCACCTAGAAATCAACAAAATCATAACTGTATGGTCATTTCTGAAGCAACCCAGAGGTCTTCATAGGGGCTTTGTAAAGTAGAATGGAATACCTGATGCCATCTCCAGCTCACCTTTGAATGATTTGATCAATTCAGTGTGGAAGCCAAGCTCCTGAAGTATCTTCTCTTCTCCAAGATGCTTCCCCATGCCAAGATCCCGCATGGTGGCTAAGGTGAACCGTCGTGTCATCTTCCAGAGCTCTTGAGAAGAAAAGACCACACCTAAGGAGGAATTGCTCTGTTTGCTGAGGTGGTATGGGAAGGCACTGCCCCAGGCAGGCTCAGGAGGACAGGAGGCAGTGTTTTAAACAGTTAGGTGCTGCTCACACCAAAGCCCTGGGTTTGGCTGGCTTGGAACTTCATCTCCTTGCAGCCATACATTGTAAAAAGCTCTATGCATTTTTCTCAGGCTGACTTGTTTTTCCTTAGGAAAACAACCCAGCTGTTTCAGAGAGAAGGGCTAGGAGCAGATGACACTGCTCCATCCCTGTCATGAGCAGGACAACGGATTTCACCAAGCAGCTGATGTTTTAGATGCACTTTATAATGTGCAGGGGGACAAGGAGAGGTGGCAGGGAGGCAGCTTTGCTTACAGCTGGAGACCAACCACCAGCTGGCTGATACTTCAGCCAAATAAAGTGCTCAGCCAAGAGGGCACGGAGGTGTTTGGGTACAATTCAGATGTCCTCCCTTCCCAGGAGGTCTTCCAATGGCTGAACACAGTCTACACCCTCAGAGGCTGCTTGGGGAAGTCGCATCACGTACCCTTCCTCACATGGGGCCTCACTCTTAAAAACAAGGTTAATAAAACCCCACATGCTGTATGCATTATATACATATTAGGTCATCAGATCTTTCCCTTTTAGTCCTGGATTATTCCCTTCATTGTTTTTCAATGTCTTGGGCAATGCATTACTTTTTAACATGCGACTCAGAAACCTGCCAAAAATCTGTTTACAGAAGTAATTGTCTGAGGTACAAACAGCCCGTGCTGTTGCTCTCTTGCCAGTTCTTGCAGACTTTATCATGAGTCATGTGTGATCCACGCTGTGTCTGAACTGCCAGTAACTGCAGTAAAGAGATTGCACAAGGTCTTCGCCTTCGCGCTGTGAAAAATAATTTCCTTCCCCCTGCGCTGCGAAAAAAAAGAATCCCTTGAAACGTGACCCAAGTGCCACTAAAAGCAAGAAACTGATAAGGTAAATAAGAAGATGCCCAGAAGTATTTTTCTTAAAAAAAAAACAAAAGGACTGCCCCTGAGACCCACAAAATGTAGGTCCCAACCATAACGACGTGGCTCGAGACTCTTAAATACTGTTGCGATTACCACCCCCCGTTCGAGAAGCGGTAGAGCAAACACTCCTCTCTACTTTCAGCCTGCTGGTACCATTTCCATGTTGGATGTCATAGAATATGGGTATTGCTGGTCTGTCCAGAAACACGTCTGTCTTGTTGAGCAGGACGTCCTTCACTGCCTCGTAGCCCGTCAGCACCACGGCCTTCTGAAAGCCCAGATGGACGGTGAACACAGGGCCGTATTTCTCTGAAACCTGGAGAGAAAAACCAGAGCGTGGAGGTCATTGGTGGAGGTAGTGTGTCCTGCTGCTGTGACAAAGAGTGGCCTTCCCTCCTCCTCCTGAGGCCAGAAGGGATGGAGGGGTGCCAGAGATGAAGCCTTGAGACACTTAATTGAAAGAGGAATCAAAGCAAATAAACACTGTGCTGTGTAACCCAGCAGCTTCCATAAAACAACTGGTTTTTTCTGAGCTGGATGGCCCCAGTTTGGCCATAGTGTTAAAAGAGAAGGTATCAAGGCACATTGGACACCAACAAAAGCATCACCGTGATCTGCCAGGCAAGACACCACAGCCCACCACAGGGTGGAAGAGCAGAGGTGGAAAAAGTTAAACAAAAGCTTTGTTGCAATGAACATGAAGAGGTATTTAACATGATTCAACCAGGGATGGACATACAAAGTCCTGAGAACTCACTGCTCTTTCAGCTTCTCTTACCACAATGCCACACTCTCCTTTTCATCTCTGCTACACCATAGCTCTTCAAGCCACTGCAGAGCAGGATCTCACCAGGAGGTCTGGGATACTGAGTAACAGGAGCTCTCTGGGAGACTAAACACCCTGGAAAGTTGTTCCCCTGTTTTCTGGCAGCCAGATGCAAGGGAACGGTGATCCCTAGAGCGGACCCTATCCTGTGCGAGGCCAAGTCATGCACTGCTTCAAATGATTTCTCCTACATCTCTTCTTTGGGCTGTGCTACATTTATTCCCATTCTCATGAAAAACTGGCAACACAAATACGAAATAGAAGCTATTTGGCAGCCACAAGTAAGCATCCATCTCTCAGTTTGTCTACGTGGACACTCAAATATTTGAACGTATTTCACATCACAAGGAAGATGCCAAAAGTGAGTATCCACAACACATCAGGCTGATGGACCTGAGAGTTTTCAATGTTGAGTAGTTCTCATGTCAGCTCACGTTTAACATCATCCTCTGAAGAAACTGTTAAATCCTCTGAGGATTTAACAGTTTCCTCAGTCATTCTAAAACCTTTAACATGTTTTTTTGAAAAAAAACCCCATATTTGGCACCAAAAATCATCTCAGAACTGTCACCAGAGGAGAATTTTAGATAGGTCTGTGCTGCATTTCACACCCAAGAAGCAAAGAGCCCTTGTTCTTACCTTCATCAGTGACCTGTCTTGTCTCTTGATGTCCAGCAGATGCAGGTTGCCAATGATTGGAAGAGGAATTGGACCAGGAGGCAAATTTAAAAGCAATTGCTTAAGAACTTTTAAAACATGGAGCACAGCTGATAACAGCAACGCACACACCCCGCAGATGAAGAGGGGTGTGAAGGCTGCCATGTTTTGGTGGAGCTCACTTTTCTGGAATGCCTTTATTAGTGTGCTCGATGATATTTATTCAGAGTAAATGATGCCAGGGGTTTTGGTGCACTTGGCACAATCTGTCCCTCCACCCCCAGCTCTCCAGAAAAAAAAAGTTAATTTATGTTTGCAAAAGGCAAAGTCCAGGCACGACTCGTGGAGCCACAGGCTTGCGGCTCTGTGCTGTGCAGCGGGCAGGTTTGATCCATTCCCAAAGCCCAGCTCCTAATTGCAATTAACTCCCAGAGCCTGGGAGTCCCATATCTGTTCTATTATTAGGGATCCAGCATGACATTTCCCTCAAGCCTTCCTCTTTGTCCCTTGCCCATCCTCTCTTCCAAACACAGACAGCTCTTCACTCTCTGCTGCCTTACCTTACAGATCCCAAAATAATCCTTCAGGGTAGACAAGCACCGCTCATCCCATGGTTCAGAGAAGGAGAAGCAGGTCCTGCTCCAGGCCACACATGAAGCTGGGTGCAGAGCATCTTCCCTCTTCCACCTTCTTCTGTCCTTCTGGTGAAGGGGACAGAACTGGACAATCTTCAGGACCCATTTGTTGCCCCTGCAGTAACTTCACCGCTGCCAACTCCAAAGCTGTAACCAGCCTCAAGCCTCCAGCTTTTACAGGCGGGTGTTTCAGCGAGGGCCGTTTCTCCCTGCTCCCCATCCAGCATTAACTGGTACCACTTGCACTCTATGCACAACAAGAGGGATATAAAAATCACATCCTGGAGAGCTGGATTATGGAATTGATATGAATGCAGAAGGCTTTGTTAAAGGTCTGCTGCTCCCACGGGTTTCTGGTAGTGTCTGACAGAGCAAGAACTGTCATTACTGGAAACACACATCTCATAAAATTACCCTGATCTCACAGATGATGCAATCATCCTATAGGTAGGAGAAAAGTGCTTGACATCCTTTTTTTTTTATATTGTTTTTTGAGCCCTTTTAAACAAGGATTTTGTACTGCTCCATACCTGATGGTATCAGCCTTGAGGATGCTTTGGGGCTGTTCTAAGGTGCAGTGAGGTTCACACACTGGACACCACACACATTCAAACCTGGATCTCCCACCACATATCAGGCAGGCCACTGACAGGATGAGTGGACATGATCTCAGCTCATATCCAAACGGTGCACCACCCAGGAAACATCCATCCATCCATCCATCCATCCATCCATCCATCCATCCATCCATCCATCCATCCTCTCCAAACCCACTTGTGATACAAACAACAGCCTCAGAGGTAAGAGCAGGAGACTGGGAGTCTGGATACATGCACTCACACCCTTGCTTGGACAATGACTTGTCTACATGGGTTTGAGACACCAGCCCTGGAGCGTGTGTCAGGGCCGGGCTCTGAAAGCAGCCGCCGTGCCCGGGGCTGGCTCCGCTCCTCTGGGTGTCACCCCTCTGGGAGGGTGGCTGGGCTCCACGCAGCAAGGGGTTAAAAGCAGGATGTGCTGTGGGAACATCATCTCACACCATAAGGATTGTCCAGGGTGAGAGCAGAGAGGTGTCACTCTGACACTACAAATGTCTTTCTGGTTCCCAAAGCGAGGGAGGGGAAGGAACCAGCTCACCGCTCCGCGCACACCCAGCCGGAGGATGGGGGTTCCCCATCACCTGCAGGGTGAAGCAACCCCTGAGAGAGGCAAAGCTGGGTGAAGAGAACAGCATCATAGATGGCCTACAAAAATCTGTGTCACCTAAGAGATTTAAGTTAAAAATTAAAATCAATCTTTACCTAGGAGTAGATGATCTCTTTGAATAAAAGGCAAAGGTCCCCAGTCAGGGCAGGGTCACAAGTCACCTGAGAAATTACAGAAAGGGAAGCACAGAAAGAAAAGCCCCAGGACCAAACCACCCCTAGATTTGCCCCTAGTCATTCCTTGGGCCATATGTAATTATGTGGAGTTTAAACCCTCCCAAACCTTAGGCAGGGAGGACTAGAAAGGGGAAAACAAGGTCCCCTTCCCTGCATGTGCTCTTGGAGCCAGCAATGGCAGGTGGGGTTATGGTGCCAGCTGTGCTATCTCCATGCATCCCACTGCTCCTCTGCACAGCACAGAGCATGGGGAGCAGCATAGAGCCCAGGGAGCAGCAAAGTCCTGTCACACACAACTGTGTCCCCATCTGGGCACCTGGTGGCTTGGTGCCTCTTTTCTGGGTCTTCAGGTCTGCTCACCATCCTCTCACCGAGCTCCTCCTCCTCCTCAGCACCACCAGCAAACCCAGACTCCATGTATTTTAAAGCAGGACTTGTCATGCTTTTTTAATTCTCCTTCCCTGGCAATCTCATCCCATCTGCCCAGCCTCTGATCCCTAAAGCTTTGATCCCAGGTTTTAGCTGGTGTTTAATTATGCACTAACATGACATAGTTTAGTTAAATACTTCTTGGTTGTGCCCCTCCTGATGAAGATTTCAGTTTCTCCCCTTTTCCTTGGGCACAACCTGCTTCCCACCCCAGGCTGCTCCCTGCTGGTACCCACGGGCAGCCCTGCACAGCATCGACCTGCATGGCACTGACCTGCACAGACAGCTCTGTGCCTGGGCAGCAAAGCCACTTTGTCACCCCCAGAGCTGCAGGAACAGCCACCTCTGCTGCCCACATCACTCCACACCAGCTCAGGACACCTCCTCACGCCACTACTGCCATGGACAGAGCCTGAGATTGGCAGTTCTTCCAAAACAAACACAAAATCAAGCCTGCCAAAGCCTCCCACCTCCACTGTCCCAAACTGCTGCACACCAAACAAAACCCAACCTTGCTGAGATAAAAAATTCAGGTCTCCAGGTTGGGTTTTTCAGGTTGCAACCTTGAAAACACCATTCCCTCTCTCCTCCCTTCCCTGTCTGAGGGAAGAAGTCTTTTGCTGTAGGCTTTTCCTCCCCATCTGCACACAGCCTCCCCTTTGGTGTGCCCAAGGAGGCTGGTGGGATCAGCTGGGGGCTGCAGGACCTGCAGGGATGCCAGATCAGCCGGAGGAGCCAGCAGCCCTCCAGCGTGGGTGGCCTCGGCAGCACTTTCCCTGCGCGGCGGCTGCAGCAGCTCGCAGGCAGCCACAGGAAAAAACTGAGCCCTTCTCCATTTATTTTTCTTGTGAGCTGTGTTTTAAAAGTTACCCTGGACAGCCCTTTGAAGCAGCACGAGCTGCCTCGGAGCTTTCTCATCAGCTAATTAACACGTGCCGACAGCCCTGACAGCCTGGCGCAGCCCTGAGCAAGCTCTGGCCCAAACTCCACCACACAAGACCCCTCTGTGCCTCTCACAGCCAAAATGCTGTTGACAATGAAACCAGCAAGTGACTTTAAGTCATCACTCCATGGACAAGCTTTGGCTTCCAGGTTGGAGCTGCCTGGTATGAGCCTGCGCCTCGTAACGGAGCTCGGGAACACCAACCAGGCTTTGGGGAGGTTTGGGGGTTTCTGTTGAGGCCAGGCATTTGTCAGAGGAAGGTTAAAGTGTTTCAGTGGTGTTGTGTGGGAGACAAGCTTCTCCAGCCTCCAGGAATGTCCTCTATAAAGCCCCATCCCATCTTGGGCCCTGGTCCATCACTCAGGGATGCCAGCTCACCGGCAGCACTGTTTTATCCCTCGCTTGAATGGGAAGCACACTCCAGGAGAAGAATTATCATAATCATAGGAGGAGAATCTGTATGGAAAAGGTAAGTTCAAAGGCCACAGGAGACTGTGATAGAGACTATGGGCCTACCAAAAAGGGTGACTTGGTAAATGTGCCCCCAGTAGAGAACAAAGGAACTCCATCTATCACGATTTGGATATTCTATCACCCACGGAGCATTGAAACATGACTTGCAATTGCCAAATCCAGCCCGTGGTTTTCAACATTCAGCCTCAGAAGTGGCAATACTGAGAAATGAGCCCATCCCCACCCCCTCCCCAGGCTGTTTTAAACAAACCCAGAGCTTCCCTGGAAGTGTTTCAGGGGTTCCTTTCCCCTGGAAGCGAATGGCAGGGTTTGGAAACGCCGACGTATGGCCGCACAGCATTGCCAGCCAGAGGGGCACCACGTTCCTTCTGAGGTTACAGGCTAATATTTAATCTGATTGGTATTTTTAAGTTAAAATGTAGCAGGATTATCTACCCAGGTTAGCAGCATGGAGTTATTGGCCTGCAGGAAGCGAATGAGGCGCTTGCCTGTTCTGCAGGAGGACTCCAGCACTAGCCAGCTTCGTTTCCATCCTGGTAGTGACTCTGCAGGAATCAGGCAGAAAAAAAGCCTTAGAGGTTTGCTCCATAAATCATTAGCCAGTAAAAGCCTAATTAGGTCAGAGAGATATGGCTGTGAACCTGTAAAAAATTCAACATCAGTGGCTACGAGGTCGTTAACCCCACCAAAAGTGGATCTATTGCAGAAGCTGCAGGCTGAGCACTAAAAATTACATCACATCCAGTCTGCACCAGGGAAACTCTTGCTCTGAGCCAGCAACAAGGGAAAAGGAAACAGGTTTGCTAGAACAACCTGCTTTTTTCTTGCTATCATGCCAGCTGTGAGGATGAAGGTGTCAAAAGGATCTTTTCTGGACATGACAGCACTCTCTAGGCTCCAAAGCCTTAGTGAGACGAGAGATGGTGTGAAGCTACCAACAGCCTTATGCATCACAACTTTATAGTTAACATAACATAAATCTACTTGTTGGAATAAAATCCTCTAAATCATTGTGCTCATCAGTATTCTCCTTTTTAGAAAGAGGAGCCCACTAAGAACAAGTTCCTAGGTCTGACCCCACAACCAGAGCTAAGCCCACCTGTGCCCATCCCAGACCTGTGGACCGTGTCACTCCCACGTCCCCACTCTCTGGGCAGGTCCCAGAACTCATTAGCTCAAGAAGGTCCCTAACTCCAGGGACCAGGGGATGCCCCCAGATTGATCCCAGGGTTTTAATTTCATCTCCTCTCACTTTGGGTTTCTGCTGAGTGAAAAGGGATTCTGGAGGAGCTGAACTCTGGGGTGGGATGTCTTGGGGAAGACACATCAACTCCACCGAGGCCAACCCTGGCCCCTCTGAGACCACCTGAGTTTTACCTTTACTTTCCATCGCAGCTTGCCATTAACAGCAGCAACTTGGGGCACACTGACAGGGGGCTCAATCCCCTCCACATGCTCCAGTATCACTCACCTTCTTCTGACATGTCCATGATCCCTCCTGTGCCACGTTCAGAGCTTTGCTGGACACAACGGCCAGTCAGGCGCTGCTGACGCCGGCTCCACAGGGGGGTCTGAACAAGCGCAGCGACACCTCACACCCTGCTCACACGAAGGATGTGCAAGAGCCAGACCAGCAGATTTTAGCCCTAATTTGCAGTGGTATGGCCCTATAATGAGCACAGGGAAGTGTCTTTAAAAGGAGACTGCTTTGTAATTGCTTCCTAAAAAAGCCCTTAGCGTGGACTCTCTCTGGCACGACTCCGGGCTGCATTTCTAAACCCAGTTTCCCCCGTGAAGTTTACTCTGGCTGTTTGGTTGGGTTGTGTCCACACGCTGTTTTTAATTTTTTTTTTTGGATCATCAAGCCTGTTTACAGCACAGTGGAACAATATGGGAACAGAAATAAAGCTGGGACAGACCCAAAGGGATGAGACCATTAATGGCATCGCCAGCATCTCAGCAGAGCAAGCGGCCCTGCAACTGCGCAGTACCTCAGCGAGACTCGAGTCACTGCTCCCTTCTGGTTCCCTATGTCCAGCCTCACTTGTGTTTGACCTACCCATCATAACACCAAGCCATTAAAACACCTGCATGTCCTTACACTGCTTCCTATCTGTGGTATGTTGTAAGAGAGTATTTTCTCGAATACAAAGGCCGTGGCACTGACTGTCACAACAGTATCACTTTTGGCTTCCTTAAATACAGTAATCAAAGTATTTGGAACGGGAGCCTACAGCTACTGAATACTTTTCCATCTCAAAATAGACTCATGGCAGAATGTGGGAGCCTCCTCCCACATTCTGCCATGAGTTTTTTGGCCACTCTGAGGTTTTGGTGGTTCTCTCCGGTTTCCTTCACTATTTTCAGCGAGCGCAGCCCGTCTGGTTGCCGAGTCTTTGCTCCAACACTACCAGCTTATACTGGGAAGCACAGAGTCAAAAGGACACAAAATGTTAGCAAGGAAGGTTCAAAAAGGGAAATATTTTCTATATTTGCATTTACATTTTTAATATAGTCGCATTGTCTAGAGGGCAGATACGGGGAAATGGAAACCAGGAGCCTGGTTTCTATTTTCAGCCCAGGCACTGATTGCTCTGTGTTGCTGGCAAATCTTTTAATCTCTTTCCTTCTGTTTTTCCCTCCTGTAATAAAGGGATGATCAGCCCTCCCCAGCTATGCCTTGTGTGGCAGCATCCTCTGATGAAACACGGCAAGGACAAAGCATTAATAACCGTCGTGTGCAGAGAAGCCAAGAGGTCACAGGTATTTGAGTTTGGCTCTTCAGTGCTCCTTCATGCACACCACGTGCCTTTATGTTAACAGACATTATGTATTGATAGGGAATGGAAAAGCAGGTCCTTCAGGGCATAGAAGTAACTCTATCCAGAGCACCACTGAATAAATGCAATATAAAGATGAAGTCGCTTCAAATACTGAACAAATTGAGATATTACTGAGCAACAACCAAGTCATCCAGCCTTCCTCCCAGCTGGCATCTAACTGCCCTCAGCACAAACACCTGAATGGAAAGGGGTGTCACATACCAAATGGGGTGCTGCAAGTGGTCCAGAAGCAGCTAAGCATTCCCAATCCTCCATTTCTTTAGTCCTCTGGAGTCTTCCCAAGGAGATGCCAAGGAGGTTGGTAAAGGACCGAGCTCCCCAACTGTGATACAGCAAAGCATGTGCTCAATGTCACATGGAATTGAGCCTGGAAACTATCCCATCAGTCCATCTCTGCATCCTCCAGGTCTGCCACGCTGCCATTTGTTCTTTTCTCCCACAAAACTACCTGGGAGCTCCTTCCATGCAGCCACCCTGCACCAAACCCCCTACCCGGGCTGCTCACCTTTCGATCCCTGCAATGAGTCAGAGCTGGACTCCAGTTACCTGAGATCTGCCAGGTCTCCTCAGCCCCCTGCCTGCTTCATGCCAGCTGCCACACCTCTGGCCAGATGTTACTGTCTCTGATGTTACCTGCTGCCCCCACCACTTGTGTGAGTGACCTCTGGCACCGCTGGACCAGGGGATGAGCAAAGCTCCGCTCTTCCTGTGGTCTGAGCCACCTCTGCCCATTTCATCGACACAAGCAACTGCACTGGCAGATTTTGGGGAAGATTTTGGGGATCTGAGTGATGAGTAGTCTGCAGCAGAGATCTCTGCACTGGACCACTGCAGCCAGAGGAAGGTGTGTGTTTAAAGCCCTGCACATTCTCCCATCTATCCTGTCAGAACAGTTGTTAAAATAATCTCAAAACAACCAGCGCTGCTCTCCGTCGTGCGACGACCAAGCTGTTTAATCTCTGCCCAGCCTCTGGGATCCCACTGAAACAATGTGCATATGCTCTGGGGCCAGAGAGCAGCGTTTATTTTAAGAGGTGCTTTAGGATCAAGACATTCACCACGAGCTCTTCACGTTTACTATTCAGGATTGGTGAACCACGAGTGACCTTTCAGATTCTTAAGACGTGGATTACGAAGGGCTTTGTATACTAAGCCTAATGACTCGAATTAAAGCCTGAGCATCCTGAGAACCAGGACAGGACTACAAGCATTTTACTTTCTTCTATCCACAAAACAGCTTGGGCTGGATTTTGAATCCGTTTCAAGGGTATGTCAAGCTGGTGCCCATTATAATGATCTAGTTGAGTTGCAAGAAAGATGACCTAGGTAAAGGTCATGTCTGAGAGCAGTGGCAGGATTTTCTAGATAAGCCAGCTGAGACATCTGCCTTCCTTCCTCTGAGACAACTATTTTACATTACCAAATATTAAAATAAAAACACTTTGAAATGCTACAGCACACTTTAATCCATGGGGCTGCAGGAGCAGGACACAGTATTTTGTTGCTGTCAAATCCCTGTGGCAGAAAGTTTCGCAGGACCAATAACCACCTTCCTGTAACTGGCTGAACTGCAAATATCTTTCAGCTCTCAAAAAAATTATCCAGGTCTCAGGAAGTTATATGGCATCTGATACCAAGCCACGCAGGCTGTAGTTGCCATTTTCAACTGGCATTTACACAGTTCAATGCTACAGTGAAATCTGCAGCCAAAGTAGCCGAAGCTTAAGTTGTCCATTCCCTGTGTTGGGCTGCCCTTCCCCAGGATGGATCCTGGAGCATCTTCCAAAGGATTCCTACAGAGCAGCCAAAGCTTGTGTTCTCCATTCCCTGTGTTGGGCTGCCCTTCCCCAGGATGGATCCTGGAGCATCCTCCAAAGGATTCCTACAGACAATTCGACACACCAGCGCCTTGCAGCCGTACAGCAGGTCAGAGTTTAATTTGCCCATTAAGGCAATTTTAGGAGGTATACACGACCCACAGCCACAGCAACGATGCAAACAAAGGCTGATGGATATGTTCTGGTGGCTCAAGGCCCTTCTGTTAACAAGGAAGGGGAAGATGGGCAGGGAAGCTGGCAAGATGTGCTGTTTGCAGAGAGACGGCGTCCGTCACATCCCCTTCGTTCCTCTCTTGGAGCAACAAACCATCTGTAACACCATCTGGCAAACTCACCTGCCACGCTTTCATCTTCTACTGGGACCCCCCAAAAAAATCCCCAAACACAAATGATCTGAGACACTCTGCTCTGTGTTAGTGGGTAGTAACAAGAGGCAGCATTTTCTCATTAAACAACGTCAAAGATGTACTCTTGATCTCTCTGCGGTTACTCTTCCCCTCTCCCTTTGTCCAAAGACAGCTGAAACAACAAAAAAAGGATTTAGAAAACAAAAGGGGAACCCCCTGGTTTTCTTTAGTGAGCCAGTGAGTGTTTTCTAGGCCTGAACCAATCTCTGGAAATAATTGTCAAGTTCAGTGCTGTTTTGTTCCACATGCCGTGTTCCGCAGCCGGCAGCCTTGGCTGTGTGAAGGAAAGGCAGGATGATGTGAGGAAGAGCAGGGAGCTATTTCACGCTGAATCACTGCCCAGGTGATCGTTTTTGAATGAGTTTTATTTCACTATCACAGACTCACAGTGCCTATGGCCATACCTGGACTGTCTGGCAATAATCTCTGCCATCTCCCCTGATTTTATGAGTCACACGCAGTGGGATGAGGCACCGACCGGCATCGTCTCTTCCTTACAGCCAGGGTAAGGTCTGATGGGACTTCCCCCAGGGAAGAGCTGATGGAGATGGAAATCCAGAGCTGTCCTGAAGGGATTTGGGGTGAATTCTAAAGATAATTCAGTTCTTATGGACTGTGATATATCCAGACCTTTAAACCCCCAAAGCCTTCTGCTATCCCAGCTGCAGTGACAAGCACTGGAAAGCACTTTTTCATGAAGAGATGGACAGTGAAAGCAGATTACTGAGTGCACAGAGGCAGGGTGGGTAAGCTGATGACCTAGAAGGGATGGGTGAGGACCATCTACTGATGAACCCTCCTGCTTACAACGGGCACTGGAACCTTCAAAAAAATTTTGGTAGGGGTTTCCAAGCAACAGCCACACCGACCTAAAAGGCATCCCAGCCAAAAAGAGATGATGTGTGCAGGCAGAGCTATGCAGTTGAACTGGAAGAAGTGTTGCCTTCTGCAGCCCTCCAAGCTGCTGCCAAAATGGGACAGTTTGGCTTGGGCACAGGCTGCAGGTTCATCACTGACAGCATCTCATGTTTGGAGCAGTCACAAGGAGGAGAAGGTGATCTGTAGGACTCCAGGGAAACTCTGAGTATCACTGCTGTGATTCTTCAGCTGACATGGAAGCAGGTGTTTCCCTCACAGGACTGGAAGTGACCTGCAGGAGAGGTGATGGAAACACTTGGTACCTCTGGGGTGAGTTTCCATTGGATCCACAATAACCTCAACATCTCCTCTGCTACTGGTTTTATTGCAGCAAGCAGCAGAACATGGCCCACAGCCAGCCAGAGGGTTTGCAGGCTGCTTTGAACACCCAGACACTCTAACACCATCACCCCAAAAAGAGACCAAAAGTCCTTCCCTGGGCTGAGGCATCACCAGTTCGATGCTGCCAATGAGCACAGTTAGACACTGGAATTTCACCCCAGATTTCATCTGCTTGGTGCCAGCAGTTTGTACACAGGGACCTGCTCACAATCAGCCCTGATACTTTCCCTGCTGGTTTGGCCCTAAGCACTAACCACAAGTTCAGCTCCATATTTATTCTTTCTGGCATATCACAGAGTCCCATTAAACAAGGACAAAAACTTTCCCTATGTAACAGGGATGCTATTTGTTATTTTTAACCTCATGGCAGCCAGTATTTGTGCCAGGTGACATATTGCCTTGACTAGACATTCCCAACATTCATCCTTGCCCTCTGGCATGACTGATGCCCGTACAGGGTTTCTTGGCTGTTGGGCCTATCTGCCAGCAGGTATCTGCGACTGAAATACTGCTCAGATTTAACAAGGTAAATCAGGGTGCTGGTCAGGCATTTCCTGCAAGAGTTTCTGCTTCTAATAAAGGCTGCTAGCCTTGTGAAATCCACAAAGCCTATTTACATGTACCTATGCTACCAGAGAAACATGACAGCTGCAGCTGAAGCTTTCGATACGCCCGAAGTGCTCTAAACCAGTTTGTTCAGTCAAGTTAAGCCCACAGAAAGCAGGCAAATAAAAGGCTGCCACCCTCAGCAGCCCCAAGCCTGAAAACAGGCAGTGAGGCCAAGGAAGGCGCTGTGCTGTGTGTGCTGAGCATCCTGAGCAGCTGAGATCCTGCAGCCTCACTTCTTGAAGCGCTTCACCGACCACCGCCACTGCCTACTTGGCAAATGCCATGAGCAGCATCATGGTACCAGATTTGGGCAATTTCACAGAGCTTAAGAAAGCCCATCCAGTATAAAGAATGCTGCCAAAGCCTGTTGTAGCTCTAGACCAGTACAGAGATACTCAGTGTCAACACCCTTCTTTGGGTCCAAAGCAGCTCAACAGTAAGCAGTGATTTTCACTAGGTCCAGCTACCTATAAACAAAGGAGAGTGACAGACCCTGTGTCCCAGGGCTCAGAGGTTTAGAAAACACACATGAGCCCATGAGGAGAATAGATTGGTCACAGCAAAAGGCTACATGATATTTTAATTAGCAGCAAGCCAAATAACTAAAGCTAAGAGAAAAGTTAATTCCACCTTCCTATGAATAGAAGGGTAGCTGGTAATCTTTAACTGTGAGCTCACATAGTTTAGGGGTTTTGGGTTGTTTGCTTCTAACACAACCCCCCCTTCATTCAGTCTCCAGGCTGGAGGCACAGAGAAGTAGAATTTGAATAATTCTGGCCATTTATATACATGTGGCATTTCTTGACCTTTGAGTATTTGATTTTGAAACCTATTTAACTTTTTGCCGTAGGTGTTTTCGTGGGTTTTGTTAGGGAATGCCAAAAATTTTCTGCATGCAGAGGGAAAAAAAAACATAATTAATAAGAGCAACTGTATGACTGTTCTTCTGTTTTTAACCAAAGGGCCCTCCCTCTGCGCCTCTAACGCCAGCCAAACTCTCTTAGCAGCACAAGCTTCTTATTCAGTTCTGTTTTAACAAAGAAAGATAAACCACTGTTTGGCTTTGCCCTTCCCCCACCATTTACTCATTAGTTTTATTTAGTTTGATATTCCCTGTTGCTTGTAGAGAAAGAACCCTGTATTTAAAAAAAAAACAATTATTATTTTTGACCTTATTAAGTTGTTGACTGTGTGCATTCTTATGAGGAATTTAAAATAGAGTGTAATTATAAATCAGTGCTAAAATGAGCTTGCCCTGCAAAGGCAAGGCCATTGAGTTGTGTCCTTGTATGACTGGGATCACTGTAAACAACTAATATTCCTACTTGCAGGAACAGAAATAACTAGCTCATTCAGCCATACAGAAAGGAAGACATAAAAGGAAACCAAAGGCTAAACCAGAATAAGCCACTGGAAAGTTTTATGTCAACAAAACTGGATTTAAATTAAGTAACATCAATTCAGTACTTTGTAAATGAATCAGAACATTAAAACGTGTTTTAAAGGGAACATTTGCAATGAAACGTCTCCGAGCTGTTCCCATACAGAATGAATAGGAAAGTTCCTACTTATTTCTCCTGTACAGGATCAAACCTGCCCAGGGAAGTTCTGTCTCCAGCTCTGGGACTAAATTTTGAAGATGCAAATAGCAGAACAGCAGGGAAAACACTGAATAAGTGACTGCTCAGTTACACACAAAGGACAACGCGGTTCTGGTGACATGGGTAGAGGTTGCATCATCCTACGTGCGTGCAATGGAGTGAAATTCAAATTGCACAGACAATATCCATTCTCTAATTTTCCAATTTTCTGAGTGCTTGACTTTGCAACTCTAATCTCTTTTGTGATTGTTTTATTCTAACACAGATCTGCAGGCATGTGAGTAGATTTTAACATTACTTTGCCTTACTGGCAAGTGTTAAAATAACCCAACCCAAAAAAAAAAAACCCAATGCCAAACTGGAATCAAAGAAGTGCATTTCTATTTGAAATGAGGGGAGATGAGCCAAGAGTCACCTTGCTGTAAAATAAACAGAAACACAGTAGAGCTATTCTCCAGTGAGAGGAAATAAGGAAATAAACTACAACTACGATACACCCTTCCCAAATAAGAACAGAGAATTCATTTACCCAGTAATTTCACAATGGTGATAACAAATTAAAACTGCAGGCAGACAGCAAAGAACCAAGAAGATATATAATCCATAGCAAGGATCAGACAAATTAAAAGGGGACTTTTTACACTGACAAGTTTTGAGTAATTAGTAGTTCCATTAGAGGCACAGTTCCAGCTTCAAGCAATTCTGAGTAATTAATGTTCCTTTATTTTGCCTCCGAGTCCTGACTTCAGCATTCTCTCAGGATACAAATTCTTCAACCACAGCTACACAATACTGATTAACTCAACTAGGAGACAATTAGAGTGGGCAGATGAAGACATAGTTTGTCAGTCTCTACACACAGTTACTTCTAACCTCAGATGCAATTTTTATTAACGGAGCAAGTGGATTTAAATGGAGTCACAGACATGATTTGTCCTGTCTGTATCCAAATGATCATCTAAACTGCAAGAATTACTGAGATTTTAAATTCTGTGTGACCAAATGACAAATCAAAGCAACAGACCTCCCAGATTATATCTTCTGCACAGATCTGACCAGCTATAGGCATTCAGTAACTGGTTAGATACTTAATAATTTAAAACACATCATTTAAACACATGATGGAGGAAATCTTGCTATCCTTATTCACCCCACAATGTAAATTCCTAGATTAAAATGCCAAGCTGAGTGGGGAACAGGAGCTGGCCCAGTAGCTAGCACATGGAAAAGACAGGATTTGATTGCTGGAGATGCTACTACAATTGCACACTGTGCTGGGTAAGCTGTCTGGGTCCTCACAATTTTGCCTTTAAAACAGGCCTAGGAATTAATTTCTCAAAAAAAATCTTTCATTTCATGGGTGTTTTGAAGATGATTTGTTTGCCACCAGTTGAGATTATTTCAGATAAAGGGCACAGTAAAAAGAACAAGGAAGTCTCCTTCACTATTTTCACTATAGCAACAAGTGTAAGACAACAGAGTATTTCATACTCAGCTTTGAAACCAAAGATATATAGTCTAACAGGAACAAGGAGTTTTTCAAGCTTCTTACCTGATTTCCAGACACCACCAACCACTGAACCATACCATACACCACGAGACACATGGCAGAAGACATCATACTTTGCTTTCTCTCCCCAACACAACCACAGCAACAATTACCTTAGTTTTTAGCTTCTGAATCTTCCATGACTGCAAGAGGTGGAGGCCGAAGACCAGGTCTGGTGCACTGAAGGGAAAGTTGGAGCTGCAGCTGAGGAAGAGGAGAGCAGATCAGGACCTCACTTGCAGAGGTCCATTACTGCACTGGTGAGAGGCTCCAACTGTTCTTTTCCAAATGCTGCTATTCACATGGACTCCAGATTGGCAAGCCTTATGTGCTTTTAATATTAGTTGATGTAAAAAGAAATATGATGCTCTGGTCCTCTCTTCTCAGAGATCTGTCAACATCTGCACATGGTCAGACCCAGGGTCCTGGGTCAGATGGGACAGAAAAATCCTGTCCCATCTGACGAAATCCTGAAAGGTTCACATCCTTTTTTGCCTGGACATTACCTTTACTATCCTTTTTACAAGTCTCTTCCAAAATACAGTTTTGATGTGCTTTGAAGCTAGAAGGGATATTAACTGCACAGCAAGAACATGCATTTTTGTGTGACAAAGAAATTAATAGTGGTGATTTAAAAATTTCTGAGAGAGCAGAGTCTTCTCTGCCACACAAAATGCAATCATAAACCTACAAAGACACTTTGAAAACTTAAACCCTGAGAAATTTTTTTTTCCCTCCTGATAGAAAGAAAAAAGAATCAACTTCTGCTTGGAACAACAGTAGTTTTTCTCAGCTGCATAATCTCATACATAAGACCCAAAAATTCTTTCACTAGTTCACTTAATGTCAGTACCACTTCTTTTTATTACAGACCCTTTCCACCAACTTTTGCACTGGAAGCTCAGTTTTATGCAGCTTTAGGCTTGGACACCATGTGCATCCTCCATAGCTCCCAGCCAACTGCTGCCCCAGTGAACCATCATCACCCCAGCAGAGAAGGCTGAGTGCTGCCACTGTATTCAGCTTGCTGCTGCACTGAGCTCCATCATAGCTCTGAAGTTAAGAGCAGGGCATGCTGGTCTTTATTTTAGTTGGCAGCATCATGTTCAAGAAGTCAGAAAGCATAAGGTATTTGTTATTAGTAATATATTTCATACTTTTAAAGATTTGTTGTAATCCATGACTGTGAGGGCTGTCAAATCCACGCAAATGCTTCTTATTGAAAAATTAGACCAGCATATCCATAGATCCTCCCCTCCTTTGCCCATCCAAATTAAAGAGGTAATTCCCAAAGGCAGCCACTCTTCTCAAATGCTACACACTTCATATAGTTGTTATTAATAAAGTATGAACAGTGTTTGCAGAAACATTAAAGAATCAGGTCAAGAACGTTGTCTGAACACACGTGTTATTGAATAAGCCAATCATCCAACTCTTGAGTAATTAATGTCCTTGGTTTTTACTTGAAAGCCTCGTTTTCAGCACGTTCACAGGAGATGTCAAAGTGAATGAACACAAATTAACTCTTCTGGACACCAATTACAGGAGAAAGATGAAAACACAGTATTGTCAGGCTGGGTGCAAAGCAGCACAGCACTTCTCACAGGAGGGTGGTTTTAGGTACAATCAGATGATTTCCCTACATACAGTCAAATGATTTGATCTGTTCCCAGCTGTGCATTATGTGGGTATCTAAACAATTGCCATAAAGACTTTGAAGACTTTTAAAATATAAAAGGAAAGCTGATGGCATCTCCAGATCACTGCATGAAGTACTAATAAGCAACTGTGTTATACAACCCGTGTTCAATAGACTGAAAATGATCTTTCCCAAATCCAAATGACACACTTCTGAAGCTGAAAGTGATAGATTACAGCTGGCTGAGCAAGCACTGGGCTGCACACTCATTTTAAAAGCTGCCATTGTAAAAGACCCTCCAGGCTTTTTGTTGGTTCCCTTGCTCTTCTTAATAAGAACTGTGAAGCTCCTCTTATTTAACTGCAATTACGTGGGGAGGTGGAGGAAAACTAATGAGAGAGAGAGGTTTATTCTCCTCAAGATTCACAGTAAGATTACTTGCAATCAAAACAGCTCTCCTACGGACCAAATATGACATTTTTATTTCACCACCTCAAAACACCATCAATATTTGCCATTGGAAACAATTCATAAGTACAAAATCTGAAGATTCAGTAATAGGATTATTAGAATAATAGGTCTTTACAACTGATATGTAGTCTCAGTGTAGGAGGTCCTATCCTTCCCTCCACCAGTCAGCCATGAAGACACAGAAATACCCTCAGGACAGCAGCTGAAGAACTTGTCGTATGCGCTCACACTTCTCCAACAGGTTTGGGTCTTCTCCATCAGGGTCATCCAACTCCTTCATGAAAGCTTCAGCTTTCTGCACAGTTATGTTTCGTGCTCCACCCTGAAGCCCTTGCAGGTAATCCAGTAAAATGGTGAAGTACTTGTCTGGAACCTTTAAAGAAAAAAAGGATGGATGTCACCTGAAGGACAAGCTGAAGAACTGCATGGGCATTTGGTGTTTGCCAATGCCCACCTCTGAGTGGAAGCGTTTCTTGCCAAGGTTCAAGCTGCTGGGAAGGATGGACCGTGGTGAGAGGACTGTCATGTGCTCAGATGGGCAAAGCATCCGAGAGGAAATTCTAAGCAGATGTGGAAATGCTGATCAGCAAATGCAAACACTCCCTGACAGCGAGCTCAAGGCTGTGAGGGTTGTTGGAAGAAAAAAAGCCCACTAGCCAAATCCTACTTTTGGAAACAAGTCTGCAAACCTTTCTAAACTCAGTGGGAATTGCATGCAGATGTCCAAGGAAAGAATTTCTCTGGAATTACCCTCACCCCTACCCAAAATTATCTGTTTGCTGAGATGAGATACCACCCACCATCAAGCACTTTGACAGGATGCTTATACAAAGGGACAGAATTCAATTTGGAAAACAAATTGAATTCAGACATATGGAATTAATTTTTAAATCACACTGAATAACCCTGATAGGCTCTACTAACATGTCCAACAGTGAAAGCAGTTTAGTCACCTACAGTTGTATTACCCCCCTTTCACCCCCTTTCTAACTGACTAGTCATAAGCTCCATTTTAGCTTATCTGGCACAACATGCAATTTAAATGATCGTTACATTAAATAATCTTGGCAAAAACCTACCAGAGACTTTGGAATGATTTATTCAGTATTTCAAACTAATGTATTTTCAAAAGCATTAGGTGTACAGATCGACACTGAAGCGTATCTTAGCTTTACAGTGTGTATCTGTGGGACACAGGTTTCAGCCAGTAAGAGAATGTTTTTGCTATGGATCAGGAGATGTTGAAATGACCTAATCCTGCAAATATTCTTCTCCATGTTTAGCTTTACACATATAACTTTAAAAGGCATATTCGACGTGAGTCAAGTGAGACACATACGCAAGTATTTAAAGGATTGGAGACTAATTATTCAAGGGCCCTTTCAATTCTGTGAACTATCAACATTTCAGAGAAGACAGAGCTTCAACAGATACTTAATTTACAACTTATTTCTCCATCAACATTTGGCAGCATAACTTTGATCACTGAGACTTCTATCACTCCAGAAGAAGAGGAAGAAAGAATATCCCTAACATGGCCTTCATCAATCGGGATATTACAAAGTCATAAATCAAACCTAAAGCCTGCATTTGGCCTCATAACTTATACACCATGGAAAAGCTTCTTATTCTTCACACAAACACTCTTGACTTAAAGAAACAATAAGGCAAACAAAAAAAATATGAATTTTACAGTGGTTAATACCAAACTGGACGACACATGATGCGCTGCTATAATATACATTAAACACTTAAACAGAATGATCCATTGATACAGAAGGTATCAAACATTTAAACAGAATGAAAAACATCCATGTATTTGAAATCTTTTATTTTTTGCCTCACACTAAACTGGAACTAATAACAGACAAACACATTCAGGCACAAACAATTCAGGAGCACGTGACAGTGCTCCTGTAATGCAGATGCTCAGCGCGGTGCCTCTAACGCTCAGCAACGTCTCTGCGTTTCAAACCTCTGCCAAATTATCCACATAATTTACACCTCTTGTTCTCAGACCCCGTGGCACAGTCATATCTCACTGTGCAGAATTACTGTTATTATATCGTTTAAGCAAAGTGCTTGAAGGGGCAATTAAAAGCCTACTCTAAACTTAGAAATACTAAGTGTGCAGACAGACGTGGCTGCCTGAAGCTTGGAAAGCATCAAGCATTTGGTCCTGAGTACTCAAGTGTTCAGAAAGATGGATTTCTTCTTTTGCACTTCTATTATGTTTATTTCAGTGAGACCTGACAGTACAGAACCACAGAGACAAGAGAACAGAGCATTTTTTCCTCCTAGCATTTTCCTCCCAGTATTTTTTCTTCCTATTTTTTCCTACAACAGAGGCACAGCAGTGGCTGGACAACAGAACATAGGAAATACTGTCAAAGAAAAGCTAATAAAAGCCAAATTTTAATTCTTAAAATACAGTAGCACAAGGGCTGAAATTTCAGAGACTCATGGTGAGGCTTTACAAGAAGGAAGACAATCCTTCCCCCAAACTGGCTTTTGGTCAGGCTTGAAACTGGATATCTAGATGTGCCACCACGGCTCTGCCAAGTGGAATTGATGCTTGTGGGATTTAATTATTATTCCTTTGTTAAACTGTCCTGACCTTCCTCTTGTTCCTTCTTCTCTCTCACATACCAACCCTGTCTCTGTTCTGAGTAACTGACGTGCACTGGAGCTCAGTAATGTGGAAACATCCCAAAGCAAAGTAAATCCCCCATGGGGATTTTCCTTGGAATGCTGAGGAGCTGTAGGGAAAGCATGGAGACACACCACAGAACGAGCCAAGAGCAGGACAGGCACTGCCTTTAAGCTCCACCATGTACCTCAAGGGTTTTCAGACTTTCTAGACTGGCAGATGCCCCCCTGTTCTGCAAAGCAGTATCAGAGAGGTTCAGAGAGAACTTCAGCTTACTGACATCAAGCTGGTTCCTCTCAGTTACGTTCTGAGGAAGCTTCAGGACCCCCCAGGCCCTTGCAGTGTGAAGGCTGGAGACAGCTGATACAGTTGCTTTTGAAAAAATGCTGTGCCAGATGATAAAGATCAACAAATGATCTAGTGTTTACTTTATACTGGACCCTGAAGATGTATAGATGCTGTAGATATACTGGTTTGGAAGCTGACAGCCAACAACCAGACAGATTTTAAAGGGACTCAAAGCAAAACCCCTCACACTGCAAAGGACTTTAAAGTCTCAACTTATTTCTCTCAGAAAGAGGCCTGTCAGTACGGGAAAACTCAATTCACTCCTTTGATGGCTTTTCAGTAGACATCCAAGTGACACCACGAGATCAAAGACGTGGCTTAGGAAGGAAAGAAACTCATGTCTCCTTTTGTATTTTAGTCATGCTTGGATATCAAACAGATTTTATTCTCTAATGGACAGGAAGTTGAATTGGGATATAAAAAAATATTCAAAAGAAGCTGGTCCATCCTCCCTACAGTCTCAATGAAGAAAGAGTCTTCATCATATAGTTAATTATAAGCACTTGAGCAGTTCTAACTTTACTGAATCTGGATGCAGATGTTAATAATCTCTGATTATGAAACTACCAAATATATGAAGTTAAATAAATCATAGCACTTTCATCACATCAAAAAAAATAATAAAAATAAAAAGGCAGGTTCATTTCAGTGTTGAGAACTAGGGAGTTAAACTTTGCTTTTGACACATGAAACAAATGCTACTTAGAGTTAATTATTTCCCAGAATATTTCAACACAAACCCCAAAGTCAACACATAAAAAAGCAAAAACATCTTTCTGCCTGTAAAACCATTTCTAGGTAGCTTTAGAGAACACACACTGATTTTGAAAGGTTGCTAAAGACTTTTAAAGGAGAAATTTAAAAAGATAAGTCGATGCAGACAACCAAGATACCCACAATCAAACCTGTATTCTGCAACTAATCTTTTTAAGGTGTTACATCTTTGCCTTCATGACACTCTGCTTTTAATTATCTTTTAATTATCTGGTTCTCTAAAAGTATTTTTAATCGTGAAGGCAACACCCCGTGCCAGGTGACTGGCTTAAGAGCTGCTGAGTAATTTGGGTCAGGAAGATTGGTATGCTTACATGTTTAATGATTGCACACAAAAAATATCAGCAAAAACTAAACTGAATGTCAACTAGATGAATCAATAAGCAAGGCACAGTGCTAATGGTTATGTGTTTGTTCTACTGCACAACCCGTGACCTGAAGCTCCACTCAACAGCACGGTGGTCAGACGCTTACTGGGAATTCAACCTGTGCTGGGCTTTGAGATATGAAATGAATGGATATCAGGACTGGTGCAAGCCTAGCTCTGGTTGTACTTTATGCTTTTTACAATCAACATCAGGTTTCATTTCTATTTTAATGAGAAAACTATTTTAACATCTTGGCAAGGCAGCTTCACGTCTTCTATGGAGCCTGAGATGGCTGAAGCAATATGAGAATCGTGGTTTACAGTACTGGGTTCACAGGAAGAAACTCAAATTAAGGATATGATGCAATGTCTCAGTAAACTGCAGATTTATATAAAACATGTATCTGCTCTACTCATGCTAGACATTTATCAATGTAAAAATCTAGGCTACACAGGGGAATCATAATTAATCTTATTTTGTTGCTGATGAGCCATTAAAATTATTCAGCATTTTGGTTAAAAACATTTATTTCTTAATTATTTAAAATATGCTGGAAAAGTACATGGCTAGTACTAGCAACTACTGGTTAATAAAGAATAGCTATAACTAATATATCAAACTTGTTATCATTTTTGTTCTGAGAAAAAGCAGGGTTAATACAAACCTTCTCTTTATCGTACATGTGCATGAGGAGCCAGGTTTGTCTTGTCTTCTGAAACTTCCATTCTTCTGGATTTTCAGACCAGCTGTAGCAAATTTAAAATAAAAAAAAAGAAGCTTAAATGAAACACTGTGTGATCAAAATATTCACTATCTCTACAGTATTTCCTACAATGACTCCGAGTGACTTTGTACATATGGTGTGGAGCTTCATGACACAGATATTAGTGCAAGTTTTGCATGAGTGGCCTAAAAGGACACAGGAGATGGCTCCCTGGATTCTGTGCAAAAGGCAAGAAGACTATAGGAAATTATTGTAGCCAGGAATATTATAAATCTTCATCAGGAAGCACTGAAGGTAAACAAACATCAAGTGCTGCTTCTCACTTTTGAGCAGTCCTCTAAGCGGGGTCGTTGCCCTCATTTCATCTAGGACATAAGAGAACCCCAACTCTTGCAGGGCTACATGAGTATTTGAAGAGGTGGAGTGGACAAGGAATCAAGTTTAGGTTTCAGAAAACTGATATTTCCTAACAACCTAAGTGAATATGAACTTAGGCAGCCTCTAGAGGTCTGGAAGGAGAAACTGGTGCAGTCATCAGCTTAGTGATGGCTGAAGCCCATCACAGGTGAACTCCCAGCTGTTCTAGAGCAGAGAAAATCCATTTCTCAGGAGCATGTCTCATACAGCTTGGATTTGTTTAAAGGTGTGACTTAAACATTGACCTTTCCAGGACAGAAAAGGCTATTTATGTCTCACTCTCCTCGGGAATTTTAATTCCAATATTTAGCTTAAAACATCGGGTTGCTTCAATGCCTTAAAGTGGGCAGGTAAAACACATTATTAACATTTGAAAACGTTTTTTATCTGTTAAGCAAACATGTTTTAAATGCACAAAATTTTAGCTGGGTTTAACAGCAAGTTTAAGTATGTCTTGAACACAGATTTAAAGCTGGTATATTCCCACTGAGATGAAGCAAGAGACCTATTTATTTCTATAAACAAATGAGAAAAGTAGCAAATCTCACTATAAACACTGCTTTTTAAAGATATGTGCTGGAAAAATCAACATATACAAATTTTGCCAGTACAACTACATATCATTTAAAGATCCAAAAGAAAATATCAGGAGAAAACCCAGCAAATTTTTACCCTTACTTGGTTTTTCTCTAAAGAAAAACAAGTCTCTGGAGGGTAGCATTCAAGATGGCTTTAATGTTCCAGCTTGCTTTACACAGCAACAGAGAGCACAGAAATCAATTGAAAAGCCAGCTGGATATGAGAATTAGTATTGTTTAAACACTGTCAAGTCTAATAAAGCAAAAGAGTTCTCATATTTGGGGAATGCTGCACCAGCAAATACACTTGCTCAGTCAATTCAGTGAAAGAGGAAAAAAACCAAGACCACAAATTAGTACTGAAGGGTTTCATGGAAGCTTCTGCAGAAAACCCAGAAGAATAAAAATTATTGCCTTGATTTTTAAATTCAGGATAAAGAAAAAGCAGCAGCAACTCATTAGGATTATCACTAGCTAAATGGTCTGGAACCAGCATATAAGGGAATAATCAGATAAATAACAGTAAACCAGGAAGGGCAGACAGAACACTAATATCCACAATGCATCATATTTTACATGCCCAAATTAAATCTGCAAATGAACTGAGTTAGAGGGATGTTATTGATAAATAGGCAAATGTTTGCAAAACAAACATTGTGCAAAAGCAGGAGCTCAAGAGCAGACTGCCTAAAGTTACTGAATCAAAAAAAAAAAAAATATTATGGGGACACCATCCTTCACCCATCACCACCAAGAAACTTGCAAAATAAAGATGAACACTTGGTGTCCCTTCCCTTTGGAGCAATGTGGCCAACTGGACAATGATGACTGTCAAAATGACACCACCAGTAACGTGAGGGGCCCACAGAGAATTAAGTAAAGAGGGTTTTTCTTGTGGGTGCCATTTGTTGGGCAAGATACTTGCTCATTGGTACCCAATTTCTCTGTTTGCCAGGCAAAGTAACTGAGAAACTGGAACTTCTGCAGGAAGTGACTTAAATTCCACTAGTCCTTCAAAAAAACCCAAAAGACAAGGACGGTGCTTGCTGTTAAAACATAATTTCTTTTACATATTGTTTCATGAGATTCACCCTCCTGAGCAATTACGTGGAAGATGTTATAAGAAACACAGTCTATCTGCACAGAGTAAGAAGGCAAGTTAAAAAATCTTTTTTTATGTTAAATAAACCTGGAAACTGTTTACATTATAATCTTTGCAAGGTGATGAGAACAAGCTGAATGACAGATCTATGACCGCATCCTGTGAAAACAGTCCCTCTTCTAATGAAAACCTTTAACACATGTTTTTATTTCTTTAAATGATACTGTGTATCTAGACATTTGCAATTCTATTTGCTGGTTAGACACACCACCTAGCACTCCAAATATTTTATTCTCTGCTTATTTTATGTTTCAGTCGCTCACACTTTCACCTGGGTACTGCTAGGCATTAACTTGAAAAATACAGCCTGTTTTCACTAATCTCCTATAAAGCTATAGGATGTTAAAATATCTTTATTACCTAGTTTATAAACAACTGAGACCAACAAATGAGTGCACTATAAGGTTAATTGCTCTTATTAGCCTATTACCAAAACCATATGCTCTCTTCTATGTGTTGAGGAAGCCGTCATACTCCCAAGTCTCAGATCCCACATTGACTTTCACTCAAGTGAATTCTCTTGTAGAAAAAAAGAAAGCTTTGGCTAGTTTTCTAGAAGGGTTTTACTTTGTATACACCATAATAATTCATATAAACAAGAAATATTTCATCCACAGCAGAAAGTACATTTGTTCCCATTGTAGCACTAGTCTCCTGTATCATCTTTTTTGGTTTACACTCTGTCCTATTAGGATCAAATGCTACATCAGTATGGTTAAAAAAAAGTCTTTTTCCCTAATAGACAATTGTCTGTGTACTCATGTTTTCAGAAAATGCTCCTAAATTTTTAACTGGCACCCTATCCATGATTGCATCAATTCCTGTTTCCCCTCCTCCAGGACAACGGTCCTTCTCTTGACCTTCATTCCTACAGCACTGTGGGTAAAACACTCAGGATAACGGGTAACCTTCAGGAGAGATAACACAGCAACTGCTCCCTGGAACCAAACCCCCCAGCAGTTATTAAAATAAAACTTTTCCACTGATTCCTACAATGTTTTTTTTCCTGCTCCTGTGACAGCTTTAAAACCTATGGAAAGTATCACCCTGTGACAAAGTGACAGAGGTATCTCCCTTTATCAGGATGATGTCATTATCACAGTTTTAGAGATGTTCAACTTTTCAACTACAAAAGTTAAAGCTCTGTAACACAAGAGAGGTTTCATTTTACTGTATACATGCAGATAAGCTTCCTTGACATACTACAGCAGTAGAAAAGCCTTTTCCTTTGAGCATTTAAATATCCAGAGTAAGACCAGCTACATAATAGTATGCATGAGCATTCACAACTTCTTTCACAGTTTGAATTAATTTGGTAGCCTTTAGGAGTATCTGTGTCCAGATCTAATATAAACTAAGAAATTGGATGAAAAATATACATGTATAAAACATGTATTTTTCCAGTGTGCTTAGGGCTAACTTTCAATATATTGTACAAACACTAATTGTCATCTTTACACAGTTAATGTTTGAATCGTTCTTATGAGCTCCAGCTCATTGAAAAACCACACTGGTTGCCTTTAGTTACAGAGAACTTTTATTTTTGCCCAAATTATCTTCCTAAATGGCTCTGAAATGGAAGATACAGAGGAAATTAATCAAATGCATCAAGTGGCCCCATGAATTTTACATGTGAGCATGAGAGTCTCGTGTACAAAAACCACCCAAGACTCTCACTGGTCTATCTCATAAATGACTCTGAGTCTCCACATCACTCTCACACAGATGAAACATGACTGAGTTGCACCACAGATATAATTTGCCTTTAAAATGTTTAACCATGTCCCTTCTCAACACCATGAAAGGAAACAGGATGTTTCCTGGGCACAGGCAGCGTATGTAGACGAACAGCCGGTGACTGCGGTGCTCAGGGCAGAGCCCTCTCTGGGTTGTCCTAGAAGAAAGAGATGAGGAAGACAAAGCAGTCAAACTGCTTCCAGAAACACAGAGAGAGAAAAAAAAAACATTGTTAGAAATTAGATTCAGGAAGACAACAGAAGCCTCTGCTTGGACTGCTGGCCAGGACAAAACGTTACAGAGCTGTCCCAGTTACCGCCGAGTCCCCTACGTGTAGAAAACCACTGTGTGAGAGCCAGATGCTTTACTCATTCGACTGAAAAGCTTATTGGGTAGGAGACAAGTCTTAAGAAACCATAAAGAAATAAAGACATGTGACTGCTGATAAGCTTCCAGAGGACATGAGGGCACTGCATGTGAAATGCAAGGCCATCTGCATCCAATTTTGGGCCACTGACTGTGCAGCCTACCCCTGATCCACCTTCCAGCGTGGATACCTATCCACAGTAAAGCAGAGTGATGCCAGAATTTGTTTGCTTCAGCAAACAGCCTGGCTTAGCATCAGGGAGTTCATCTGAAAGGCTTCTCCTGCCCTGAGGACCAGGTCAGCATGGAGCCTCCTCTTGCTCTCTTGTGATTTAGCCACGAGGACCCTTAGGTCTTACTCCCTCAAGCTTCACTGCATCTTAAAGGGGGATCAAGAGATCTGGTTGATTACACCCTATTCAAGGCTACACTGATACACTAAGCTATTTGTCTCCTTCAACCCATCTTTAAGGATCAGCAGTGTTCTACATGTATTCATGGATGGCTGAACAGAAATTAAGGCTTGCAGGAATCAAATTAAGCATTTTACTCCCTGATTGCTCTGCAAATAAGGGAAAAAGTATCATTTCTGCACTCACTGCCCTACCCATAAATGTGGATAACAGGTGCTTCCTCAATAAACAACCCCCACACTGTAAAAAAAAAAAATCCCTTGCAGATACTGAAAGCAGTGCTGGCACTCAGGTGATCTGCCATAACATTGCACAGCTCAATACATACAATAGCAGTACTTTAAAATACCATGACTTATGTTTAAGGTGAGTTCACTGTCTGAATCTGAATCTGGAGACTCTGAATACCGTTACACAGTCAGTGGAGCGGTGAGTGCGACGCTGCATATGGCCAACAGGTGAGAAGGGGATCCAGCACCTCAAAGAGGCTCCCTGGAACTGCTGGACAGGAGCAGGAATTTGGCATAAGCTCAGTCTTGTGGGAGAAGAGCCATTTTATGGATGGAGGTTTTATAGGGAGATATATATTAAAAAAATATATGGATGGGGATGGAAGCTTTATATATGCCCTACAGTGTATACAGTGAAGCAGGAATAATAAATTTTTGTCCAGTTACAACACAGAGAATTATTTCAAGGGAAAGGTAAAAGGGTTTATTTTTATTGAGGGTATTCAGATTTTCTTCTGTTTCTCTTGGGGGGTGAGGGTGGTGTTTAAAGGTGAATTTACTTTTAAACAGACAGTTTTTGAATGCCTGTCTTTGACAACACCTGCATGTCCATAAAGCTGCCTTGGAAATTGCAACCCAAGCACGTGCTGTGCTGATTTTCCTCATTTGGTATAGAAAAAAACATCAAAAAGTGAAATTCTAGATAGATTTACAAAGACTTGTCTGCAGTTAAAAATCTTAGACACCTGTGGCAGGACTTAAGATACAGACATGGGGGGAGTCATAACCTTTATTTTTAATTGTCATTTCTCACATTATGGATGACTCTGTTTATGTCCCAACTCGAATTCCTGGAGAAAGACAATATATTTATACTGATATTATATTATTTATACTGATATTCTCAAATCCAGTTTGGAAGCTGGTTAAATTATGACTCAGATAAAGGTTTCCCTTATTTTCCTGGAAGAGAAGAAAAGGCATTAATAGAGCTCTTTTGCCAGAAGAAAACATCTTAAAATTGTCAACAGATTTTAGAATCAGTGCCACGGTTTTGGTTGAAATTCCTGGCACCATTTGTCAATCTGTGGTTTAAAAACAATTTTTAATATATTCTTCCATCTGGTTTAGATGCAGTATAATGACTAAAGACTTGTGAAAAGGTGAGAGGAAAGGAGAAAGCTTTTTTTTCTTTTAAATTTAGGAATCACACGTGTAGGAAGAAATAAACGTGCTTTTTCATGTCCCATTTCTGTCTCTATGTCCCATGGGAGGACAGACTGTATCTGACTGTACAGCACACTATGCAGGTCACAGAATTTTCTTAGAAAGTATTTATAAAGCAAAAAGCACAAGCCTTTGTGTCTTAAAGCAAAGCTTTGATTAAATCTCCAGAAATTGTTCATCACAGCTTATCTTTTATTATATGCACTTTTATCACTTGCCATTATTTGTAACGTTTTATGTTCTGTTTGCATCCTGAAGCTTCAGCCAAGCTACAAATCCCCTTCCTCTCCCACCACAGCTCAAACCCAACATGAGATGTTCTCTTGAAGTGTTTCAAGTGTAAACAGATGCAACAGATTATAAGCTGTAAGGAAAGCTGACCCAGAAAACTGTTAATGCCTCAAAACCACACAGCAGATCACCAGTGGACCTCATCTCTCTCATTTAGGGCACAGTACACGTAGTGTATCTTACTGGGACTCCACTTGCCCTTTTTGTTGTAGATACCAACCTACCTGCAAATGCCACCAGCATTCATTCCACTGGGGAAAGAAAAAAGCCTTTACAATTATTTTTTTCCATTCTTTTCTGAGTACAGTTAGTTAGCTGCTGGTACCTGCATTAGCCTGCCTGCAGCAAAACTGCATTTTGGTCTGAATATATATATATATATCCATAATAATATGCTGAGAACTTGCTGTTGTTTCCAGCAATAACAAAAAGGTCAGCAGCAGGCTTGAAAGCCCACAGCCAATATTACTGTATTATTAAACTAAACATGCTTTTTATTTTACATGCATTCATAAAAAGGTGACAGAAGAAAAATAAAAAGTAGAATTGGAGCCCTTCACAGCCAATCTGTTCTGCTCCTGCAAGGATTATACAACTAATTGCTCTCCCAGTGCTGTGCTCAGTCCCATCTCCTCTCCAGATGTCCATGTCTTCTTGCACTTAATTCTGGTCACATTGATGCCCAGACCAGAAGTAAGGGAAAGGGAAAATGAAAACAACTGTTATGCCTCCCTCCCATGAAGAACATCCTGGGGGGTACGAGGAGATAAAGAGGGCCCCATGGTCTGTATGAAAATCATGTAAGCAGCCAGCTGCAAGTAAGATCCTTTCCAAAAGTTGGCAACAGTCCATTTATATAAGTGCTTTCTGATGATCAGATGAGGGATGCATTACCAGACCCAGACCACGCAAACACGGTCGCTTCTCTTCTGCCTCACCAGTACACACCATGTAACGTCCCACTGTGGTACACAGGTCTCCTGCCAAGGTGCAGGTTCAACTTTAGCTGCAACCAGTAGCTCCATTGCATCTTTTAAATCAGCTTTTAAAAATTTTAAAGCTTCTCTCTCCCCTTAGAATTTCAAAAAGGAAAACAGAAGAGAGAAAACAATTAAGAACAAAGGAAAAAATAATTTCTTAACGTAACTGTTGCATTTCAAAGGAAGGATTGGAGAGTGTGTAGATTGAAATGAGTCTGAAATCACTGTTTGTGACTCATTCCATGGTGTTGGGAGAAGATTAGGTTCTGGGGTGGTACTCAGTAGGAGCTGAGATTTTACTGCTCACCAGGATAAGCAGTGCAAATCCTTTCAAGCAAACTCTAGAAGTCAATTCTACTGTTCAGTGCCATCAAACTACAACAGTAACACCTCATCATGGGTGTACATGGAGCTAGTGGAGCATTAATGTGCACTAACATTGCTCTGGGTGCCAATACAGGGACTTCTACAGCTTCAGCAGCACAGGGTCATACCTGCACTGCCTGGACTGTTACACTGCTAATGCAGGAGTCAGACAAGCTACACAAAGCTGCCATGAGAAGTCAAATGTTTACTAATCTAACAAGAAAAGTCTGTATCATTTTAAGGCCTATCTCAAAGCTAGAAATGATTAAAAAGAAACAAACAATAAAAAAGAAACAAAACTTTTGACTTTTCATAAAAAAACAGCAGAACTGTTTGAAAGTGTCATGGCACTCTAGATAGTGATACTGAACAAAAACACTGGAAGATAAACCAACTTCATGTGAAAACTTACCAGTGAAAGTTTTTGAGGAGGGATGGGGAAATGGCCTCTTGGAGAAGGATGTGAACGCTGAAGATGTTGGCTGGTTTGAACCACCCAGGATGCCAAAGCTCCAATTTATTGCTCAGCATACTGAGCAGAAAGGTTGTGTGCTGATAGCTTTACCTGCATAATAAAATCTGGGGTGCTCAGGGCAGTATCAGATTCTCCTTTTCTAATATCCTGCGATGTGCACTGTGTTACAAAGACTTTAAGTAATCTGTGCTTAAAGAAACTGATCTGCCAATTACTGCTTCCTGCAGCTGGCTCTCATTGTGATTGAATTTTATTCATATAAATGTAATTACTGATACCTTTTTGGGCATCACCATATTAATAAATGTGTGAAGAAGACAAGTCTTATTAAGGCTACAGTTTTAGTATTTAAAAAATATACTGCTTGTTATTCTAACTGGCTAGGAAGCCTTGACAGCTCCCTGAAGCTAATTGATTAATAATCATTGCCAACTGCATTTAAAATTTTAATTTTGGCTTTGGCTGACTAGACTAAATGATTCCCCAGAGCTATGAAACTACTCACCACTATTTTGATTATTTGGGCATTGGATGAATAGCTTGAATGTGTCTGAGGAAGTGAGCAGCAGCGTTAACTCTCCTAGATCTACATTTTATGACACAGGAAAACACAAACCCTTCCTTTTTGCATTTCCACCACGTCAAGGACGTCGTCTGACTGGGAGAAGATGGGTGAGTTCAGAACACCTTGTCTGAAATCCAGAAGAGGGGTTAAGGATGGGATGCCTGGGCTTGGAGCCAGGCGCTAGCAAGGAGTTTGGAGAGCAGCCTGCAGAGGCTGGGAGGAAGCAACGCCTCATCCTCCTTCTGAGAAGCCTCACTGCAAACAGCATTTTATTATAACTAAGTAAATGAGCCCTGCAATCTGTGCTTAGCTTACAAATATCAACTGGTTGCAGTGATACCTATAAGTGAAATGGGTCATTTTTATTATTCTGGTTTGGACCTGAAGTTTTACTGAAGACAAACCCAAAAGGCTGCAGTGACCAGGTGAAATGTTGAGCACTCACAACTTCAGTGAGCAATAAGGGCTGAAGCAAACCAGCCACTTATTGCAGACTTCTGCTGCTGAATCTCCCTAGTAGGTCTTACAAGGTTTCTAAACATCATTTCTGCTGAAATAATACATTAAAGCTGCTTTGTTATTTAATTAGATGCAACCTCTTTTGTATAATACTATGGGTAGATGAAAGCTGGATCTCAACGAGAAATATCTAATGGCTACATTTAATAAACTGTTAAGAAAACTCATTTATACTAAATTTTATTTTACTGGAAATGAGAGTCATTAAGAGAGGATGCATTAAATTTTCTTAACTAGGTTTGGAAATAGAGATGTTATTTTACAGGAAAGAGTACCAGGCAAATAAAACTTAACTATTTTTACCCCAGTATTTATGGACTTAACACATATAATCTAGTTTTGCCTCAAATGAGGAATCACTTTACAGCATGATGGTTAATTACTACTAATAAAATTTACAGCTGTAACAACATATATGTGAAAACTCACGAGGAATCTTAAAAATTCTACTGAAAAAAAATACAAATAAAGGCAAACTAAGCATTGAAAAAAATCAGTTCACCAAGAATGCACAGGAAGCCTATTCGAGAACAAGTCATCTTAAGAGCTACCAATCTCATCTGATACAATATTAGATGCAGGAGAAAAAACTTATATATGTGGCATAAAAGTGCTGTTTGCAACCTCTGGCTGGCTGACTTGGGAATTTTATCACTGTCAATAAAAGGGGAATAAAGTTGTTCTGGTCATTTGCAAAGGACGACAACTGCAAGGAGACCCTGGCCATGAAGATGGACACCTCTCCAAAAGTAGCAAGAAGGGTTGGAGTATTGATCCATAGGTTGCATGCCCACCCAGAGGTTCACAGTGATGCTAGTGGCCTTCAGGAATGCCTTGAGATTACCATCACAGGAAAAAAGAAAAATCCATGCAAAGTCCCCTTTGGAAAAAAGGAACTAAGAAAAATGTTACCGGACTGTTGGGACCAGATGTTGGTCAAGGGCAAAGGAAAACAGAGTCTGTGTTCAGGAGATAAAAGTTATGTCTAGCTTTCTTCATGTCACTTGCCTGAAAGGAGACCTTGGGATAGTACAAGGACTTTGGTGAGTCACAAACTTCACCACTGTTTAATTTATCCATCTGAAAAATGGGATTCTAGAACAATCTCTCAAAAGCTGTCGTAACGAGAGTGAATCAATTACTGTCAAAGTATTTTTCATTTATTTTGTCAAAATACAGCCATGTTATGCTATCAGGAAAGATACTATCGAAAAGCAAATGACTGTTATTATGATGGGGAGAAGACAGAAAATATATTTTAAAAAAAGAAAAATAAAAATCCCTTTAAAGATGGGAGCAGTTAGTCAATAACCTATTTTTCAGCTGGTCCTGTAAATGATAAGATGTCAGATGAAGGGATTTGTGAATTCATGTTAATGATGCTGTTAAATACAGTATTTCCCTACGAGAATGTTTGAAGCAAACACCCAAGTAAATATTTTGACAGCTTTGTTTCACACTGAAAAAATGGTAGAAGCACAAAGAGACAGAAGGTTTCAAAGCAAATCACTCTGCAGCTTTTACTGAAATATGCTTCAAGATGTGTACTTGTGACCTTCCATAAAATTAATTCAAAGATTTAGAAAGAAGAATTATTTGATTTGGAGGCACAAAGCAGGATTAGAGTTTCCTAATCTACTTCTCCCTTTTTGTTAAATTTAGTGACCATTTATGGTTATGGAAATGATAAGAAGAAATCTCTTTCCTCTGCCATAAACTAAATAGGACAATGAACAGATTTAGAAAGATAGAAAAGCTACAGACTCTCAGAAAAAATCTGCATAGATGTGAGCCTCCCTTGCTTTCTCCTCTTAAGCCATACATGAGCAGAGGTCTAAGACACTATTCCAAAACCATTTCCCCCAAGATTTGCTCCAAGGAAAATCTTGTTCATCTGGTTTGAACGAGTTGCATCATGAGCACAAACAGCTTGAAAACCATGCAATGGTTGATGCATCTAAAAGTTCCTATTTATGAGCTGAAAAAAAAAAAAGGGAGATTCTTCTGCAACATCTGAGAACTTCCACTTCTTCTTATAAGTCTTAAAACCTGACATTTCAGAATCTTAAAAGCACCTGTTTTGTCCCTAGAAACCAGAGTTGAAGCTAGAAATGACAAAACACATCCAAAAATATTTATAAGTTCTGAGGTGCTTCACAAATTCATACACTGGAGAGGACTTCTTGGAAATGACCAAAATTAATAAAAAAAAAGTAATTCTGTCCATCTGGAACACTTCCAGGACAGTATTACAGATACCCAGAATATACTTCTATGGTTTGTTTTCTTCCCAGAAATTCTTGGTAAAAATAGCTGAGGTTTGCTCCAAGCTACTTCAAAGTTAGTTTTTGCTCTTAATTTTGGCTGAAGCTTTTAGAATTACGTAGTAAATAATACTAATATTTGTCAGCATTAGCTTTAGCTGACAAGTTTATCCTCAGTAACAGCTAAAGAGGCCTCAGTGCCCACAGAATAACTTCTAAATCACGTCTGTGCAGTGCCTGAGCTCATTTCCTGAGAGCTACGACTTCTTCCTTCAGACCCATCTGGGAGTGACCCTGGTTCTTCAGCCCCCAGACCTGAGTCCTTATTTCCATGCAGCACAGCATGATGCAGACACTGGCCACTCTTCAGCACCAGCATCTCCTGAGTCACCTGCACTGCAGAGCTGGACTCACGTGGAAGAGCTGCCGACCCAAATGTCTGCCTTCTTTTTTTTTGATGAGCTTTCCTTGGGTAGAGCCTAGATGGCTCTGTCCAGACAGCTGTAATGTTTGTAGGTGGAAAAAAAGATGAGATATACATAAGGATCAGTTAATTTGCATGAGGTCACAAAATTGAGGGTAAGATGTTAACGTGCCTCTCAGAAAGCAGAGAATTTGTTGTGTTAGAACCAGAAAAAGCAGCTAACCCACTGAGAAGTTAGCAATGGTTTGAAAGCAATTCCTGCACAATGTGACATCCTGGGGATGTCATGCAGGGGTTAGGAAAGCACTGGCACTGCTCCAGGCTAGTTCTTGCCACCAAGACACAGAAAAGCGAATCCAGAAGCCGACGAGTGTATCGTAGGGCCTGAAAATCATCAAGTCTGACGCCAGACATCTTGATTACACAGGCCGAAGCTGTACGGTGCTATGACCGGGAGCGCAACGTGACATTCACAGAACCCTGAACACATAGTTGGAATAATCAGATGATGATGAGAACACTCACATCTGGAAGCAAACCTTGTCACTCCTGCTCTGAGACAGTGGGGTGTCAGACTTGTGGCAGCCTGGCTGGAGCAGAATGAGGAACACCGTCCCTTCCACAGCCAGTACTACAGTCAGAGTTGGCAGGCTCATGTCAAGGCTGTCAGTAACACAAAACCCAATGAGAGTTCAAAAGGGAGGGGGGAGCAAAGCGTTTCAGTGTGCAGCAAACTAAAAGTGAGATCTCCACGTGCTGTGGCTCCAAGAGGAAACCAGAGTTGCTGCTCATAAACCAAGGCCGGAGTGACAGAGAGCACAAAGGGATCGCAGACTCGCAGCCCCTTCTGTGACAAGCTGGAAGGTGGCTCCAGGAAAACAGTGTGTTTCCTTCCAGGTCTCACATTCCCAGGATGACCCCTCAGATAGAAGTTCAAAGAAGAGCAACAGAGCACATCAGTGTCTGGGAGGACGAGCAACAGGTGAAGGACTATGGATGTAGGGCTTCACCAAAGGGACAGATTGGGAAAACCAACACAGCCACGTGAAGGATGTAAACACCAGGAAGGGGAGAAATTATTTACAAAATGTAGGGCAGTACAATGGTTTAGAAAACCCTGCTCAGTAAGAAATCCAACGCAGCAGAACAATTTTTTCTGCTTCATATACCTGAAGAGAAATCTTGGCCTCCCACAGGAGATATAGCACATTTACAGAACAGCCCTAAAGCAGCACCAAAGCTGGATATGCCCTCTCCACCTACCCCCACGAGAATAACTGCTGGCATATCAGCACCCTAAAAATAGAAAAGGTGTGGGCACTGGAGCAGAGCTCTTTGTAGAGTCTGAGTAATGCCGGGCTGCTAGGGAACTGCAAACAAACTGACAGTGGCTCCATCAGATGCCAAGGGGTACTGAAGTTACACAAGGGAGTGTGTGATAAAGATAAGGTAACTAAGTCACCCTTAATAAGGCCACAAACAGAAACGATGGCATCCTTTAAAATGAGGAAGATCTGTCCAACTATTAACACCAACTGGAAAACATTCACTCTTGCGGACACACCGATTTCGGTCGAGGAGAGGAATGACCTGGAGGCAGGTGAGGCCCTGGTACAAATTAAAAGCCAAGCAATGTAGAAAGTTGGAGAAGTGCTAAAATAAATTCACTGATCTCCAGAGCACTGGGAAAAGCACAGGCCTTTGAAAGCAGAGAGCAGCAAGCGCCTGCCCGGGTTCGCTAGAAACACCGCCGCAGACCCACGCCGAATGCAAATGTATCCTGGATCTGACTCTGGATTCACAAGGCTTCTCATGGAACTAATGAATGTGACAAAATGACTAAAAGCATGTATGAATAGATTAATTACATCCATAGCTAATGCATGCCCCAGAACCTTTCAAAAATAACCCTGTGATAATTAAAGCAAAAGCAGCCTCTATCACCATTCCCCTAATCTTTGAGGAAAAGCTGCTCTTTGAAGACACCTTTAAGCCCCAGCTGTTGAATTCAGCAACGTTGCTGTGTCTAATTACAACAGATTCTCTTAAGTTCATATACTACATTTCCTACTGGCTAATTGAGCTTCACCACTTGAGCAGTTCCCCAATAGTTTATGAAATCCAAGATAACTGATGAGGTTTTAAGTATGCTGCACCTTCTTATGAGGGAGCAAACTCATTCTCTGTCTGAGAGGATGGAGGAAGGACAAACCATACTAAATCTTAAGCCACTGGTGGTGAAACAGTGCCTAGTGTGAAATTGGTACAGACTAAGGCCAGCAGCAATGAGAATGACTTCAAAAAACTTCATCAAACTTCAAAAGTCATCACTGACCGTCGCTAAAGAAATAAAATACTTAAAACTACCAGAAGAAAAACAGCTTCAAAATGTTATGAATCAACAAATCAAACTAAATCCAACAGAAGCCCACTTAATGTACTTCAAATTTCTCTTTCTCAATGGCAGCTCTCTCAAGACAGTCACCTGGTCCCAAATGTGGTGGGATGAATGGTTTTGTGACCTCCTGAAGGGCCATCTCCATCTCAGCTGTTGGGCTGCAAACCTCAAAAGGTGCTGCCTTCTTTACAGCCCAGGACAAGCTTCCCCTGGTTCCTCCACAAATCAGAAACTTCCTAGATGCTAACACTGAATGAACACTACACTACCTATTAATGTCCCTCTTCCAACAGCTGCAAATATCAACTTTATATACTTTATACAGAAAACACATAAAACCCAATTAAATACATAAACACATGCACACACTTACAGATTTCTCTCAGATTTCTCTGTTGAAAAAAGAGCAAAATTTCAGCTTTAGATTGTCCCATGCTTGGCACTGTTTGCAATAAGGTCTGACTGAGGACTGGGATCTGTTTCCATGCAAACACAGTAGATAAACCACCCTGTGCTGTTCACCCCTTTCATCAGTCTTGCCACAGTGATCAGCAAAAACCACCTTGTACAGAATCAGACTATTTTCCCTCTCCATGGGAAACCTGGTGTCTCACTTTCGTGTTTCTGTAACATTCCCTTGCTTTGTATTGTTCTTATAAGCATCTTTTTTTCCTTTAAAGTCTCTGATGTTCTCTGAATCTCACCTAAGTTAAAGTTAGGGATGAAGAAAGTTCAGTCTATAAAGAAAACTGGAAAGACAGCGCCCTTGGGAAATGTTCTGCTGATGTATATTATTAGTATAACATAAATCTTTGTAGAAAGAAAAGGAATGTACTCCAGCAGCTTATTTTTTGAATTTTAGCACCTGATAAATATAACTGCAAGGCTTAGGTAATTCACAGCAATATCCAGATAACGATATCATCTATTACTTCTACTTCAGCTTATATCAATCCTGTAATTCCATGTACTTTTAGCAACATCTTTTCAAACCTGTCTCTATTCCTTTGGTGGGTGGTGGAGACAACCATATGTGTGGATCTATATAGCAATGAACTTTCCAAGCCAAACACAAGAACAAAACAGTTTCTAGAAGAGAGCAGCTTGCCAAGACAAACAAGTTCTGCCAACATTTTAACACCACAGAAGGTCAGTAGGGTTATAATTAAGTCTAATTACCATTCTCATGAATTGCAACACTTTTCACTTGAAGGTGTTTAGTGCTGAGAAAAGGATGACTTTTTATATTTTCCAATAAACAAAGTGGACATTCTAGTCTTGGCTTTAAACCTGAACCTTCTCTTGTTACCATAAAGAAAAAAGGCATGCCATCAATTAAAAGGAAGAGATTTGTACAGTTTATTCAGTCACTAATGCTTCTTCACTCCTGCTTTTCTCTATTCCTCTCAAGTATATTTATAGGTTTTTTTCTCTTCTGTTCAGTACCACTCTCTTGTTTTTAATTACTCCACACTTGGGTTTTTTCCCTCATATTTTTAGAACCTTTCCAGTCCCCTTTTTGCTTTAGTTGCCCATTTTTAATCCTCTGTCTATCTTCAGGTCTTCCTCTGCTGCCTCAGCAAGCTGGAGCACCTGACAGCAGCACCCTACTCCTGCTTCCCCAGCCCTGCTGCCACAGCTGGGTTAGACAGGACTGCCTTGAGAAACCACCTGAGCTTGGCTCATCGAGGGAAAAGAGGAGATATAAACTGGTGGAGCAATAACATTTTCTTCTACACCTTTTCTTTTCTCACAGGCCAACTGAAAGGGAGGGAAAACACAGGAGCCATTTGGCTGCTTCTCCACTATCAGAAGTGCAAAACATGGTGGATGCCCACCCTGGGTATTCATAAGAAAGCAGCTAAAAGCCCGGGCTATAAGTGTCCCCCAGCTCCCTGGGCCAACCCTTCACACCTCATGTCTAGCTGGGGGTTTGCTGGTTGGCATCAGCTGCTGCAGTGGCCATTCCATATGCATGGAGGAAAGCAAGCCCCTCAGGATGCTTCTCTGACAAAAGGACAATATAACCTCTCTGTAGCCTGGCACATCACGGTGGAAGTCCCCTCGTGGTGTGAGGAGAGGAAGGAGTGCTGCCTGCAGGGTGCTGCTGCTTCCAGTCCAGTCTTTGTATGGGGCATACAAAGCCAGCACAGGAGCAGCACTCCTAAACACAAGACCCCTTGCAGTACTGTAACCATTACTAACCATGGCTACTATTAACAATAAATATTCTTTTATTTCCTCCAAGTAAAATTCTGCTACTTCTCTCTGATCTTACAGTTTGAAATGGACATTTATTCTCCTGGTGAAGAACTCCACATACCAGAAAAGATGAATCTGCATTCTGAGGGAAATTCCATCTCCTTCAAGATGTATGACCTACAAATTAAGCCTGATTTTCCCTTGCATGTCAATAGCCTAGGTGTGTAACAGAAAATATTCCACTGAATGCCTCTTAACATTTGAAACCAAGCATTTTTCTTTAAGTCATCAAACAAAATGTCACTAGAAGAAATTCAGTATTTTCTGCCATAGGTTAAAGCCTCACATAGTTGAGGTCTCATACTGCAAATACTCTCTTAATAAATGACACTTTTAGTTATTATATGGTACTTCAAGTTCCACCTGTCCTACAGGAGATCCACATGTCACCAGGGAATGAAGATGCCACTCCACTTCGCAACCCTTATGTCATCTAAGGCTTTTTATTGTAGGTGGTGCAAAACACAAATCCACGGAAACCTTTTGTTTACTTACAAACATATTAATCTCTTGCATCCCTAAAATGAACTTACCCTCCCACACAAAATTCACACCTGCAGTCCTATGAAAACACATACACTGAAATCCCTGACCCACTGAAGCTGCTGGGGTTTTGCAATGGACTTCCAGAGCTCAGATTTTAGTTTCCCTTCCCCAGCTAATACATTACTTCTCTGATTAGTTTAAATCCAGTTGGGGTTATTTTCCAGTCTTGCTGGGTTGAATAAATGTCCGAGGTGTAAAAAGGATTAAGCTGTTTTTCTGTAACTTACAGCAGTGCAAAAGGGCCCTGGCACATTTGTGTGTCTCTGGTGATGTTTGTTTGGCTGCTCCACATCTCACAACTGTTCATGTTAAACCCACACCATTCCAGCTGTTGCTGATATAACCCTTCACACCCTGTCGCTGTAGGTACAGCCCTTGGACTTGTACTGCAAGATCAAATGACAGCAGGTTTTCTCTTTCAAGGTAACTTGGTACAGGTTAAGTGAAACTCTAGAGTAAAATTGCTCAAATATTACTTCAAATGTAGTTTCATATTCCCTCTCTTACAAGGCAAAAATCCATACGGATAACAAGCAAAACCTCACAGCTTGTTCCTTTGCTTTCCAAACCTGAAATCCATTATCCAGAGATCCACCACTTACTAGCACACATACCAGAGCACAGCCTGAGCAGATGGTTCAAAGCTAACTGTCAATCCATTTGCAGTTCAAAACAGCAGTGAACTACTCCAGCTGCTTTCCAGATCAAAAATATTACTGTCATTTTGCTATCGCTGCGTGCTGAGGGTTATGTAACAAAAATGCACATGTCCCTCTGCCTGGAATGCACTTAATTTCCTCCCTCCCCACTGAGAGTGGTAAGTAACAATTCAGACAGTCTGGATGCTTCAGTTTTGAGCATGGCCAGAGATGTAACTCTGGATTTACTCCACGTGGTAACCCACTATTTGTAACACACCAGCCTTCTGGAGGTCTTACAGAAAGGGTACACTTTGCAGCTTGGAAAATAATAAAACACTATTGCCCTGTTTATACATGACCTTACTGTCTGTAGGGTACTGTGAATGCTTTGCTGTAGCTCTTTAGTTTAACCATAGACTTTGCTTTATGTTGGAATTTAAAGTATTCTAAATAAGTGTGTTAACTAGACGAAGTAATTACTTCCGAGCTGAAATCAGCCACTATGCTTGCTGTACACTTTGGTATGCAAATATAAGGCACTGCCTGCAATTAACTTTAAAACAGTGGCATAATCCCATCTTAATTTACAATTATCCAAGGCGGTTAAAGTCAGACTCTGTAACACTTCTTCTGATTTGCTTATGGGAAGAGAACTGGAGCTTCCTCACTCAGCAGAGTGGGTTCAAGAAACAAAACTCATTCCCTCAGAGGAATCCCTGCAGCACTTTTTGTCTTCATCAGGGCAGCTAACCCAGTCATGTTTATGTATCAACTGCAAGGTCTTCAGGTCAGGAGCTGGGAGAACAGGCTGGACTATCCTTACCTGGTTAAATAGGCCAGAGCCCGCTCAGATCCCGACTGCTTTTTGGGTTCCACCTTTTTAGTAGAGATTCCAGCTTCTCTCAACCGCTGCTTCTCCTTCTTCTTGCGCTCTTTTTTTAATTTTCTTTCCTGTTTCCTCTTTTCCTCTGCAGTAAGTTCTTTCTCTTCTTCTGTTGCCTGGAAGAATCAACATTTAAATAAAGTATTAATATTTCTATTGGGAAATACAGTCTCACTGAATCATTAAGCATCAGATAGAAGCATAAAAAAATTGCAGCTGGTCTAATACTAGATGGCTCTTTATTCAAGATTTCTCTGAGAGAGAGATTTGCTTTTTACAGAGCCCTAACTACTCTGATGGCCATCACGACTACAGACAGAGCAGCTTCTGGGCATCCAAACCCTTATCTGATAAAGGCACATACAAGGACTATTTAAATATCATCTTCTCTTCCAAGAACAGAAATCCAGTATCAAAAACACTGCAAGTATGAGCTCTTGTGATGAGCTCAGGGGTTTCAGCTGCTGCATGCTGTGCTCTACTGCTTCTTCACTACCTTTTGTAGCCAACCCAAAACTGCGAACATTAACACGTTTGGAAACCACAGGTTGGAATAGGCTCTCATTTTTCTATCTAATTATATTAATTAACCACCTCCTCTCAAGACCATTTAAAAATTGTGCTCATGGCATCTAACAAGAAGAGGGGCTGTGGGCAATACTGCACAAGCAGCGCTTGCAGGAACGTGAAACATGATAGAGATGTTGTCTCAACAGTAATGACATGTGAACAACACAATTAACTAACCCCCTTTTTCCAGCACCAGTTGTACCAGGGGGTTTTAAGACAACATGAACAAGGAACAGAGTCCCAGCAGGCCAGGCTGTATTGATAGGAAGCTGGGGTCTCTGGATAGGGAGAAACCACCCACAGACAGCCATGGAAATGGCACAGATGTAGGGCAGCCAAGGAAATGTCTACTTTATCTGTACACAAGTGGACTTTGAAACAGTCTCCTATATGACCAGGACAAGGAAAAAAAAAAAGAGTATGTATGGGTTTGTTGAATTATTTAAATCCATATTTCTCCTGCTCAAAATAAATAAAGAACACTCTCTAGTGTTTCTGCCAAGTCTGCAAATCCCTCAGACACTTCGACTGTAAGCTGATGAAGGTGAAGCATACAGAGACAAGCATGGGAGCCCAGAGGAGCTACCCATGCCTATGGCAGCTCTATTGCCTCTCACATCCCAAGGCTGCAGAAGAGGAAGGAGTCTAACTACCACCACCACTTCCAAGAACAAGAAGTACATTCACAGTATTGACTTGGTTCACAGACCCAGCAGTTTTACTATAGCACCATGCTGGACAGGTGAGGTTCTCTGCTACAGCATCAGAAATCCATGGAGCCAAACTGAGCACAAAAGAAACATTCTTCCTCCACTCTACTCCCTCCCTGACAGAGGAACTCATAGCTGAAACCTGAACACACAAGAAGATCAACTGCTTTATGGAAAGATCCATTAAACCCTATTTATTGACATCTTCTGTTGAGTGCTTCCAAATGAAGATCCAGCCCTGGTGTTCAGTAACATGATTCTTGCTGGCATTCAGGCCAAGGATGATTAAACAAGACAATACCTGAACACATTCTTATTTGCTGAAGACACCTGCTGAGGACTAAACATTTTGCTCAGTGTCAACTCACATATCATCTAAGTTTACTCTGATTTATCTTTTCAATTTTCTGTTTTCAAATACCAAAAAGGGGAAAGAAATTAGAATAAATGGGAGTGGGACAGCAAAGAATGTTGGGGTGTTTTTTTGGCTTTTCTTTGTTAAATACTATTTAGCTACTTCTATGGAAGGGCCAGCACTCATGTGCAGACCCATGCAAAAAAGCAACATCTGCTGCATTTGTATAGAAGACATTTTATAACTCACGCTGAGAATAAAATAATATTTAGGGTGAAGGGAGGTACGTAATTGTTATACAGGAAACAACGTTTTCATTTGAAAAGCCACCCTGGTACTTACTAAAATAACAATCCAGCCACACAAAGCCCAGGAAAACACTGAGGGTGGTCATTTATAAAGTGTTTGTAAAAGATTACTACAGCAGCTGTCCAACAGACGACACACTACAGTTAATCTTCTTTTAAAAATAATGTAATGAATTTGTTTACTTTTCTGTGAGCCATGAAGCTTTCAAATAAAGTGACTGTGGCACATCATTAGAGCTGGTCTGATACAGCGGCCTCTGCTTCTTCATACTTACAGTAAATACATATCTCTGTACCTTCCCTTCCCCCCACATTCCTTGCATTACCCAAAAGCTTTTCATCCCTCTCCCCAACTGCTCCATTAAAAACACAACAAGTTGCTCCCTCCCTGGTAGGTCCTGATGTAAATACCGAGCCCTAACAACATTTGTTGTCTGAAACAAGAGCATTGTTCTTCCCTATGAGTCAGGTTTAGGGCTGGAGGTGCTTTCTGCTGGCCCACAGCATCATCCCAGGGCCACGGGATCCATCTGGGAATCTTCTCACTGGGGCTCCCAGCATACAGCCTGCAGAAGCGCTCGAGACTTTACAGCTCAAACAACTTTCCTAGTTGCAACTGTGCTTTGATCCATTCACACCAACTTGATTAATCTGGTAACACAGAATCATAGAATCATAGAATGATTAGGGTTAGAAGTGACTCCTAGAGGTCATCTAGTCCAACCCCCCTGCAAGAAGCAGGGACACCCCCAACTAGATAAGGTTGCTCAGGGCCT
>VXBZ01010476.1:34910-121809 GCA_013399135.1 Heliornis fulica | reverse complement strand
CCCCCCCACCACAAAGTTAAACTCTGAAGATCACCATGACAAGCGGCTTCGCTTCCAGCGCGGGGAAGACGCTGGTGGGGATTTAAGGGAAGCAAACGCTTTCCTTCGCCTCCCTGCCTTCGCCCTCCCCGCAGAGCAAAGGAGATGAAAGGCTTGTTTAGAATCTGAATCCCGCCTGGAGAAAACTTCATCGGACAAGTGCATCGTTCTGGCGTTCCAGGGACGGGAATGGATTTTACGGTCAGAGAATGCTAAAAGGTGAGAGGGGAGAGACAAGCGGGAATCGGATTCAGCCAGAGCGCAGGCGAGGATGTCCACCGCGGCGGAGGGGACCTCTGAGGCTGCGGGGAGGACTGCAAGCCTGAGATCGGCACCATCCACATCCTAAAGCACCCCAAGTGTTAGGGAACACGTGAGCGACGCAGCGACCCAGGTAAGCAGAACCAGCTCTTAACGATTCTCCGCGCCGCGTCCGAAACCGGAGCGAGATCTGCTCCGCTTTCGCCTCTACGGCTCGCCCACAGCCTCCCTCATTAACCTCAGGCGAGCTACCGCTAAGCTCGTCCCGGCTGAAAACCGTGTCGGGTCACTAATCCTCTCTGAACTATAAAACACGCACAAAAGCCCTTTGTTTACTGGGTTTGAGTTGAATTTGCTGGTTGACAAGGTAGGACGGGGCCGTTGCGTAAGTCCAGGAGGGCCCGTTCAGAGTAAGGAAACACGGCTGACCCCGCGCGCTGGAGCCGACTGCGATCTGAGAGAGTGCCAGTAATGAATTTCTAATATGGTCCATATTTATCTATTTTATTTATGTATTTTTAATCACCATAGCAGCCACATACAGTACATACTTGCACTGAGTTCCACGTGCTGATCTGCACCGTGAATCCCAGCGTCTCACATGCCCGGGGACCAGCCCAAGTGTGTTGTCAAAAAGAACTTTGCAATTACTTGTTAATGCAGCCAAGGGGGGTTTCTGGCACATTGTTTAGGAATCACTGACACAGGCTTACCCAGCATACTTTCTGCTGTCACCCTAAGTCCAGCAGTTGCCATACGGATACCCCTGTCAAAATGGGGATGACACAGATCACGGACACAGATCACAACGTTTTCTCAAGTTCTTGGCCAACTTCTGAGGATTTATCTTGGCTTCAGTGAGACACGAAGGGTGAAATCAAAGCTGGCCTTTTGCAAGGCAAGCAAAAATTATGACAGTTACATCTCTTTTCCAGCAGCGGCAGGAATTCACTGGAACAGATAATAAATAGGTGCCTGTGAAGCAAGAGCAACCATGCTTGTCCCCTCTGTGCTGGGCATCATTAGATGGTGACAGCAACACACCCGCTCCCCAAAGAGGGGTGGAGAGGGATGGGATGCATCCATTTCCATCAATGTTTCCCAAACCCGTGGGGTTCACAGTCAGAGTGACACTGGTAGGGAGAAGGGACTTTCCAGCATCTCCTCCGTGGCAGCACTGGCAGACAGAATGCCAGAATTTAGAACAGCAAGTGCCTAGGTATTTCTACAGGTGCAATGCTGGTCTTTTTTTTTTTTTTTTTTTTTAAAACAGCTTTTTAAGGGTGATTTGATTATTTTCACATTACATGGAAGTGGCCTACACACTTGAAGAGTGACCTGGAGAACACCTCCATGACCAAAACTCAGGGACAGTTATTTTTGAACATCAGTTTTTTAAAGCATGAACCATTCTGATCATGATGTGAAAACAGCTGAGGCTATATTTAAATAGTAATAAGGTCTTACACTGATTTTATCAGCCCAGTTTTGTATTCTTCACATGAATCAGTCGCAAAATAATAGCTGAAGATGTAATTTAAGAACAATGTTTACAATTTTAAAAAGCAAAGTTGAGATTCATAATAGAATATGACCCCATCTGAGTTTCTGGGGTATATCCACAGACCCATAGTTCCCCTTTCCAAAATCTGTTCCCTGTTTTGCCTGCCCCTGCACAGATCCTTTGCAGAAATGACAGCACCTTCATAGTCCAGGAATCACAGCAATCACTCCTACACCAATCAACAGATTTGTCTTGCACTGTCCTTGGAGCTAAATTTATCTTTTTCAGAGGAACTCATTGAAGTCTTTACTTAAAATTTCAAACAAGGAAAGTTGAGGTGGGACTTGTACAATGCATATCACTTCTACTGACATTCTCAAGCTCAAATGATATTCCTCCCTGTTACTCCCTCTGCAGAAAATATAATTTTAAAGCAGAGTGCAAAGGTATTTTTGTTCATAGTGATGCATTTTTCAGCAGCTAAGTGGTATGACTTTCCATGGCATTTACTATTAATGGAATGTGTTCTTCTCAAACACACACACAGAAAGAAAGCATTTTCTGATTCAGAGGTTTTGGCCAAATACAGGTATTCTAGCAGTCATACCACAAGTTGTAGTTTTTCAGTCATGGCAGTATTATTACAGCAGGTTCCCTGACCTCAGTCACAATCTTCCTTTAGACCACAGAGACAGAGCTGATGGGGACCTATTTCTCACATTTATAGTAGTCTTGATAGTCCCTTATCATCAGTACTTCACATCCTCACCATACTCAGAAGTTCTGAACAGCTCATGTCAACTGTCCTTACACCAACAAAGGTTGGTAAATGAGCTTTGTGAAAACAGTGTATAAGGTTTTGTAAGTCAGAAATGTAGATTATTTTAAAGGTACAATGACATTTTGTTTTAGTCTCATCTATGTCAATCTCTATGAAGAGAAAAATCCATGATCCTACAAAACAAGTCAAACAGCTATTCCAAAAATTCTCTGTGACATACCCATCCTCAATCAAAACTGGAAGATAATTAAGCATGCAGCTGGAGAAAGTAAATTTTCCCCATCTATAGGAAAGACTCGTGAGCATACTAACTACTAAATGAAAAGGAAATGGTTATCAATCCCTATGAAAGGTGGCTTTCCTTGCAATTCAAACAGGAGTCCTCATGTTTGACTTTGGAAGATATTTTTCATTCATTTCTTTAGCAGAATGTGTTCATGATTCAACAACCCCAAAACAGACAGGCACAGCAGCACCCAGAACACAAGCAACCCCTCAGCTGCCTCTCACAGTCATACCATGACAACTGAGCAGAAGGGTGTCAACAACTACAACTCATGTTTTCCCACCTGATTACCTTTACCAGAGGATAAATGGTTTGGGAGACAGAATTGGACCCTAAGTTTGGTTATAAAAAGACAGACATCTTAAAATAAGGAATTAATGTGATGGACTTTATAGATTTTTGCATTTGACTTGATGCCCAGTGATAACCAAAGATGGGTATCTTGAGCTCTGACAATTAATTTCTGCTAAATTATTACTGCTATAATTATACACCATTTGCATTAATAGACCTTGGAACACCTGCATGCAGAATTTTAATGTCTTTAAAGAAACAAGAACTGTGAAGCTCCACTTGCATCTCACATACAATTCAGTTCCCATCAAACATCCTGTTTTAAGAAGTTTTGTCTCAAGGAGAAAGGTGAAGGAATAATGTTTCTTAGAGATGGCACAAATTACACAATCCAGTATTCCTTCAGGTCTGCTTGTCCTTCCAACCCCAATGACCAACAACAAGAAGCTGCACTTTGGGGTTAAACATATCTGTAGGAAGACAGAACTTGAATATATAGTTTATCAGTTTGAAACAGTCTCCTGTGGGTTCCTTCAGAAAATTCCACACAGATTTTTTAAGTCTCTGGAAAAAAAATCCATTCCCACTTACAATTCATTTAGCAACACTTTACATGGTTTCTGGGCTTGTGAGTTCCCTGCTAATAACTGTATATCCGTGATACTAACACTCTTGAGCTCTCCAAACTGACATGACATCTGGTTTTTATAGCATCAGGTGTGCCCTCATTATGCTTTTGCAAGGCAGAGCAGAAAATTGAAAAACAATTATGATTTAAGCCCCTAAATTAAAACCTGTTGACTGTTTAGTAAAAATACTCCATAAAACCTGTTTATATTTCAGCAGGCCACACTGAAGGAGATCACTGTAAAAGCAGCATATAACAAGGTGGCAGTAGTGTTTGCTTATTTAGGAACCTAGTAGTTATCTTAAAATAAAGTTGTATTAATCCTCCTCGCAGTAATACATAGCTGACATGTATTTGAAAAATAAATGCCATGTTTTATCTGGAGTGAATTTACAACTCCTGTTAGTTTCAAAGTCAAGCTTTAGAGGCAGAAGTTACATTTTATATCTTTGACAAACCAACTAGAAGCACAACAGAAAAGGACAGCTACCCACACAGCTTTCAAGTTAAACAGAAAATAGGGCAGATAATTAAAGACAGAATAACATGACATCAAGAAAGCATGGACAAGCCCACTAACAGGAGCATTAAGTTTATCACATACCTGGTTCTGTCATCACATCATTCTTCAGGGGTCAAAAGAACGTTAAAGGTAGGAACAAGAAGCATCTTCTTGGCCGCACACAGAGCAGCACAGCAAAAAGCCCTGGAGATGGTCGCTAGAAAGTGGAGACCATGGAAGGTAAATGTTTGAAGCTTTAGTGAAAGCAGAGTCTACACTTCCATAGCTCACCTGGGGTAACAGCAAGAGGAAGAATGGATTGCAAAGCTGTGAAAGTGAAGTTTAGGCTTGGCAGAAGAAAAGGAGATCAAAGGAAGAGAGAGATGAATAGCAAAAGGAAGATCCATCTCAAGGGATGTTCTGATCTTCAAGAATTATTTTTTTTAAATTAACTGGTCTGGACAAGAGCCAAGATGTCAGAATTCTTTTTTGAACAGCCACAGAAAAGCTTCCTGTTTATTCTTACTAGCAAACACCACGACACACTTTGAAACAGAAAAAATCAAACTAAAATCAAAATTGAAGATTCTACCTAAACACAAGACAGTCTGGCATTAGGACTCTGAAATGAGAAAGCAGGTATCATCCTTCTCTGCTGAATTCTGTGTTAAAAGTCAAGATGTCTCTTAAAACACTTTAATTAAAATTGCAATCTCCAAACAAAACAAAAAAAAATATCAAGCACAACAAAGAAAGTTTCTCCTTTTTTTGTCCTTTCCTTTTTTAAGTTGTCCTTACCAATGAGTACCTTCCCCTGGAATACCAGGAGCTAAAATCACACTGGAAGGTCATAGGTAGAAATAGAGAGACGGCCTCCTGCCAGCGATGCAGGCAGCAGGGGCACTGACATGTGAAGCCAACAACAGGGAACACTGGAAAAGCTGGAGAAGCTGAGAAAATCAATGTCTGTGTTTCTTTCAAGGTAGCAAAGACAAAACATTGTGTTTCCTGCACAGGATCCCTCCAGACGCTCTGAATGAACCCTTACTTAATGCTTTCATAAAATCTGTCATTCACCCTTCAAAATGCCAATTAAATTCCAAAACAGTTCTGAAGCACTGTCTTATCTCCCAGTGTACATGACCAACCAGGCATCCAGCAACAATAAAAGGTGCAAATTTGTGATAAATTCCAACTTTGAAGTTATAAATGGGAGCGTGATTCAGACTTCCCCTGGCTTTGAAAATGTTTACAACCTTATTTTTTGTTTTACTTCTACACCCAGATCTTACTATGATTAGACTTGGGATACAACTGGAAATGAAAGATAATAATCTGATTCATCAAACACTCTTGACAACTTTCATGACAGGAAGTATTGTTCATGTTGGCAGATTTAAGCCAAACTTTGTTACTTGCCCGTAGTAAAATAATGTTAAACCAACTGTGGGACTTCCCAGTGTAAAAGTTCCTAGCTTTGAGGCGTGTGTTCAGCACATTATACCACAGAACATGAGATCACAGTACTTGAGATCTTAAATCCACTGTACTTTAAGAACAATAAGAAGAGAAAATCTGAAATAAATACATGGAACCCCCTAGCCAATATTCCAGAGTTTCACGCTCATGGGACCAGCAGGAAGGCCTCAAGAGAAGATGATGATAGACCTGGGCACTACAACTTTCACACAATGTAAAGCTGAGCTTAGCCTCCAGAGGAATTCTGCAGGAGAGAAACATAGCAAGAAAACTCCTAGTAGTCTGTAATACAGCTTGTGTGACATGTTTTAGCTCCTATCTGTAGTTATTTTAGGGAACCTGGAAGTTCAGACTGGTAGCAGACTGTTTGACTACTGCAATTAACATAACTAACAGTTCTGGTCTGCTCTTCCTAGTGTTTAGATCCACGGGTCAAGTTCTAGTTCCAGTCAGAACTTCAAAATTTCATGTGTTTTTAAGCATCAGCATAGCTGGTGAGTTATCCCACTGCTAGGCTAGGCCTGGGCAAGGGTGAGATACTGAGGTCAGCAGATCTTATAAACTCATTTAACTAATGACTAATCAAAGGTGCAATTTTAAAATTCCTTTGAAGGTTCCAGCTTGCTCTAAAGGAGGCCATGGGACTTAATCTAATGACCAGCCCAAAGAAGAAGGGCGATATATGCTAGGGAATTCAAACGGCACACAAAATGGAGGGAAAAATATAAACTCTGCATACATGAGGCCCTCGCTGGCAAAATATATAGAATGTTCTGAAGTTGACAGTTTTATAACTCTAAATGGTTTCACAAATGAAATCCAAACAAAAGAGCAGAGATGTACTCTAAATCACTCAGCCATTGCTGCTCAGAACAACCAGCAACCACCAACTCCAGCAAACAAAAAAAAGAGTTGTTTTAAGTAAACTTAATGAATGGAAAAAATGTCAGGGGTGGGTTTTTTTTTTTTGTTACTGTTCTTTCAGCTTTATTTTTCTATGTTATGGAATCTATACACACAATTATTCGTTTCATCCTGACAAATACTGTATAACCAACTATAAATCACATCAACTTTTTATACGTTGAGAGAAGTCAGATACCAAGTGATAAAACGAGTTCAGGCAGAGGGCATATGTTAAGCAGCTGTGAGTCCGTTTAAGCTGTCTATACGTCTGAAAGCTTAATGTCATTACACAGAGCTCCAATTTCTCCCTTTCCCGCCTTACCCACATTATATATAGCAGAAATTATTAACTTACTGCAAGAAATACAGTCACACCTTGACTGCGGCAGTACAAACAATATGCTTATAAATTAGATGTAGTATGTATATTGCTTATAGTGAAGGATTGCACAACCAAATGATTCTCTTTAGACTCTAAAGAAAGCTTTACTCATGAATAAAAGAATCTCAGGTAATAGCTTCAGGAACAGTTTGAACCCGCATAAGTTAGTACTGCTGCCAAAAGACACACTCTCCATTTCTCCCACCTCTTTCTTGGGTTGGCACAAGTGTTTGTACAGTCTTGTAAACTCATCTGGGTTAAAATTACCTCTCTATCCCCCTGCCCACCCCACCCCCCAAAGGTTCCTTTAAAACCAGATTGGTTCATTAACTCAACTCACAATAAGTATTTCTGCCAGAAAACAAGGAGGTGATGGAAAGGTGGAAGCAAGGGGCTCTCTGCAGCTTTTTTTTTTTTCTCCCATTTTTTCCAGCCTCTGGCTGAAGACACTTAAAAAACATACATACATACATACAATACATAATGTAACAAATGTAAGTGTAAAATACGTGACGATGCTACATAAACCCTACTTGCTACATATAGGATGATGGACTTCAGTTTGCCAACTCTCCAGTCATCATGGACCTTTTAGTATTTACATGGCATGGTTTTGGCTTTCAATTATTTCCCTCTAATTTGAAATGAGGGTCTGTCAGTCACCAAGAGTCTGGTTCTGTAATCGGGACCGGTGACCACATTTCCAGTGACCTCAGTCAAAGACGGTGAGAAACCAAATAAAGGAGGCAGCAGGGAGTGAGAAGTGTTTCAGTAAAAAGGAACAAGAAGTTGAGGGGAGTCAGGAGAATAATGTTTATGTGCAGGAGGGAACAGAAGGAGAACTGAAAGTGCAAAGAGCAGGAGCATGTGGTAAGTGCACAGGAGGACACTGTGGGGCAGGGAGTGTCCCTGGGCAATGGACGGCGTAGCACAAGGAGCAAAACCAGGTCGATGGATGTGCTAAACCACGTGAAATACCACAAAGGGAGAGTGCAATGGAGGAAAGGGAAACAAAGGCAAACATGTGAGACAGGCAGAGGACATGAAACCCTTCCCACAGAAGTTATATCACTGGAAGAACTGCTGTTCTTCTATGTTTGGGGACATGGTCAATGGCAGCTCCTCAATGCAAGCCCAGGGCAGAGCAGGCAAACAGAAACACCTCTGCATGGGGCGCAGGCAGGGCAGCTCGGACACCAGTTCACTTCCTGCACTTAGAATGTGCCAGAAAACTGCACTTACTACTGATCAGTGCTCAGCAAACACATCAGAGGCAATTTCTGCTTTTGTTGCAGAAATTCATAGGATTGCTTGCTAATTCTGGGATGGGCAATGGCAGCAGTCAACCATCAGACTGCTCCAGTAATTTAAAAGATGGTGACGGAGTTCAAGATAAAATTCCGCTTTTCTTATTTAGCTAATTAAGCTAACAAATGCTGCCATCTAATAATAACCAACACCAGTAACCTTATTAAGAAATCTGATCTAATGAAATCTTCCCATGATATATTAATGCAAATTCATGACAAGATGTGGTCATGGCAGTTAAAGACAGAAGAACACTACACGCTGCCGTCCTCTGTCCTACCCTTCGCACATCTCTCAGAGTTGCACCGTCTCTGCAGACATCATTCAGTTCAGCAGTTACTCCACGTGAGCAGCAGTCCCTGGCTAAAAGTGAAGCTCCAACACCCTTTTAAAAAGGTTCATGGTTCTGCAAATCATGCTATTAGCTATTTAGTAGAAAAACTCAGGGTAACAACGCAGAAAAGGAGTTCACAGCTTCTACTTCAAGAACAGGAGGAGGAATGGAATCTAATAGCAATGATTTAAGCCCTCCCAGGATCCTGAGGCACAGCCATTGAGATAGAAGGTAATCAGACATCTAAATCAAACTCCCCTCAAAAAAACCCAGAGAATTTCCAGCTGGGACTGTTTTTATTTAGTGTCAGGACAAGACTGCTCTGGCTTCTGAACCCACCCACTTAGAAATGTGTTTATCTCACAATCAGCTTGATGCTCAAGTTAACTTTTTGCCAAATCATATAGCCAATATAAAAATAATCCAGCAAATCAGTGTATCTACAGCAGAAGTAATAGATTTGACACACTGGTGCACCTTTCTCATAAGCAAAAGAGTAAAAGAAAATGAGTAAGAACTTCTGTGGTTCAGTTGTTCTATGCAGAACTAAAAAAAAAAGAAAAGAAAAATCAGTAAAACAAGCCAGCTTTGTAATTTTACTCAATTTTGCTGTAAAACTGCTCCATCTTACAATGTTACACATGTGATACTGATTTCACCCAACACCAATGAACTAACAAAACACTGTCAATGTAACTATTGCTCATAATGCCAGTTTCTTCACAAAATATAATCCACATTAAGAGCGTTAGACAGCACTACAATCTGACTGACCTTTTACAAGTGAGACCAGTAGAATTTAAATATACAACTGCTCTGTTTTAACCTGAATGCATACAACAGCAAGAATTATCCAAGTTGTTTGTCTGATTTTCATCAGAAGGGCCTTTTATTTTGACCAAAGTACTTGGGGTCACTGGCACTGGCGTAACGACACAAAAAAGTGTTCAGGTACAAAATGTCTAATTCTTCAAACATCAGGTTAATTTGTTTTCTAAACCTAAACTAATATTTGATCAGTTGAACACATATTTGAAATGCATTTGGCTAGTTATCTATTGAGAAAGAGAACAAATTTATTTAAAAGGACTTTCTTCCCCTTCGGTCACCACAGAACAAAATCTAAATTGAGCTCACAAGATCTTTTTTTTTTTTACCTGGTCTTGGATTAGTCCCTTCCTAACAGACCACCAGAGTAAGGGCACTAGTGGGAACAGGGAAGTAAGTACTTTAGGAATAGGAGTGCTTAGCAGTAAAGAAGAGGTATGTATAAAAGCTGATATGGCAAACACTATTTGTCTACTACTTCAATAAGCAGAGCTACTTTAGGTACTTGTTTTACCCTTGGATTAGGTATTAAGTCTGAGTTTTCATGATGAGTTCTGCTGTAAAGGTAATGTCTGGAGGAATCACAATGCCTTCCAGCCACATCCACAAGCAAAATCTGCCTTTTAGCTGAAAAAAAATGCTCAACCTCTACTCTCCTTGTAACTCCCTCCTAGCATGTCTACAATAGCCTTACACACATCTCCAGTTGTCTCCACTGTGCTGCTGAGCTCTTGCCCCTCGAGTTAGGGTAAAGAAGTTCAGTATCCACAGAAAAAGAAATTAAATTTGATCTCAGACTAAGCCTTGAGGTCAACTTTCACAGAGGCACCTTTGATAGCAATCGCTGTACGAAGGTGAGACACGGCGTAGGGAGTGTGAGCGAGGGATGTGCAGAAATCTGGGTCTGGTCCCCAGAGCCAGCTGCAGGCGAGGTGACAGCTGGACATGGAAATCCTCTCCCAGATCAGAGAGAGCCCAGGTCCTCCCTGGGCAGCGTGCTCAGGCACTTCATTACCATCAACACTGCTTTCCTTGGGTCCAGCTGTAACACCCATCTCATATGACCATCTCTCAGCAAGGGGCCTGGTCCCAGCTCCTCGGTGACCTCCTTGTAGGCAGGGGACTTGGCCAACATAGAAAAGGAATTATGCATCAGTTACTACATTACTATTCTACTAGAATTATTTTAACATGCAATATCCTTTTGAATGATGCAGAATAAGTCAGTAAGTCAGTATTAAAGCACAAATCCCTAATGTTTCCATAAAAGATAAAGATGTGACTAACAGCACGTCACTCAGGTACACCAGGTACACACTACTGCTCGCTCAGTGCTGAACAGAACACCCAACCTCACGGCAGTGGAATATGTCACTACACCATTTGGGTGAAAGGAATAAACTTCTGACAGGAGAAACATTTATATTCCAACCTATGTAAAACGACAGGCTGAAAAAGACAAAGTCTAAAGAAGCAAAAAGCATTATCATCTTGAGGTTTACCTTCATTTTAAAAGTGGAAGTACAAGCAAAAGACTGAAAAAGAGTTCTTATTTGCAAAGGAATAATTAACCTGGAAGGGCTCCTAAACTGTTTAGTCTTTAAATTTACTAGAAATAAAAGCAGAGGAATAACTTTCTAATGCAGAACCTCTTACAAGCAAAGGTTTTTTTAAGGATTTTTATCTATTCAGAGAGTAGCTGTACTGTAAAGCTGTTTATCTTACCTTTTATACAAAAAAAAACTGCTTTAAATCCCACACTGAGAGGTGTCAGAAACATAACCCATGTAAAATCACACAGCAACCTTGAAAGGCTGCTGAAATCCTTCACCCACAGTAAAAGCCTTAAAACTTTCATTACTTTCTTTTTGGCATTTTAGAATAAGGTTTGTGTTTGCATTTCAATCAAATCAGGCTTAACGTTTCCAGTGCTGCAAGAATTTAAAATATGAATAATTTTCATAATTCTGTCCAAAATCTTTATAAGGGCCAAACCTCCTTACACAGTCATGCAGTTACACCAGGACACCGACTGTACTTCCAGAGTTACACTGGGGGAGGAGATGCCATTTGTGACTGCTGCTTTAGCATATGTTCAGTATATAGTTATTTAAGTGCTGTACAATAAATAACACGGCAACACACGCTTTCAACACATTTAGAAGTGAAGTCATAAAAATAGTCTCGTTTTGGCCAAAGTGCAGAAATTTACATGCAACAAATGTGGCAAAGAGGAAGCCACAATATCCACTACAAAGATGACTAGTTTTGTTGCATTTTTGTGGCTCTTTCTCCAGACTGATAATCAGAATTTTAAAAAAAGCCCAAACCCAAACCATAGACCATAAAATCCCTGACTTGCTTGGTTAAAGGGTCTTCTGGAGCTGTGTCTCCATCTCACACACTCATCCATACGTGGCAGGCATAAGGAATCAGCCACAGCAGCGCTCCTACACCTCCCTAACACCGAATCCAGAATACAGAGGGCTCCCTAAGAAGTGGAAAGTGGATTCGTGGTATCTGTACGAGCAACACCTTTAAAACGCTGTAGCGGCTCCACAGTAATTAACAACTTCTTGGGATAATTGTTCACAGAGTATTTGGCTTGTGGTGACTCTCAGGCAGCAATCTTGGAGAAATGATTAATTAGAAACGGTGACAATTAAACTAAGATGGTTTTGACAGAAGCAGCCTTATAGCATCATCCTTCAGGAAGAAACGATGGCCGGAGGGGGAGGCTGCACCAGCTCTTCTGTAAACTCATAGGTGAAGCCACCTTTGATAAAGCTGCAAATATCCCTTCAGTGCTCGTGGGGACACTCCAGTCTACACACACCTGTCTGGTTGGTGTTTCACATCCACAGGGCAGGTACCACAGAGGGTGGGAAGTCCTCCACACTTAGGACCAGGAATGCTGCCTCTGGTGCATGATGTGGCACATGATATCTTGGTGTGCCTCGCTAAGATCAGCACTGTTTGGGTTTGGTAGTGCTGAGGATCACCATCCTGGTTGGTTCTAGCATTTTGTATGATGTCTGGATCACCTGGGAGGCTTTTGGTATGGGATGTCAGTAGGATGGCTGGCTTAGGCTTTCCATTTGTCTCCAGAAGGAAGAGATCTCTCTCAAGACCTGTGTGCCTTTCTTCTCAGCTTCTGAGTGCAAGGAATGGAGGAGGGGGAGAAGTAAAAATACATCTAGGGAAAACTTGAGTTAATAATAATGCTCATACAGCTCAAATGGCTGACGTAAAATCACCCACAGTTGTGAGTAATTAAAAACTGTAACTCAACAGATAAAAAGTGTTTGCAGGCAAAACCACAATCAGATCCTCCCTTGACGCTTGTAAAACTGTCTGCTAAGGTCTGAACTTCTATATTTGCTCATATCATATCTGAAGGCATCTCAGTTCAAATGGTTTCCTCCCTGCTTCCTGGTTACAGAGAACATATGGGACCAGAAAGAAATGAGTCTCTCCAGAGCTGAGCTATCGTTGCATGTTCAGCACTGAATCACTAGAAAACCCTTCAACAGGGATGTTACCAAAATGCTACGTCCAATGCAGACAGCAAAGCTCAACTAAACTCACTGTGCTGTGCCTAAAAACTCCAAGAAATGAATCCAGACAATCCAGATGCTCAACAAAGAGGATCTCTGAAGGGTGCTCCTACCCTGGGAGCCTGGTCATCAAACACTGATCCAGCCTGGGAGCCCAGAAAGGAAAGATGAGCTTTTTTCTACTTTAAGAAAGAAGAGGGAAACAAAAATAATCAAATACAACTCTCTCAACACTGGATTCCCTGTAGCCATTCACCATAAACTCATGGTTATGGAAACACTCATAGGTTAGCACAAGGAGGAAAAAAAAATGCTGAGAAAGTCAGAGCTCCTCTGCACTGTTCCTACAATGTGGTTGAGACTGTCAGTGTTTGATTTCATTTTCAGTATTATCTCTAACATCATTTGTTCCTTCTGCTCTGATTCACAGTACAAAATCCCCCAAACTACCAAAATGTGTTTCTATTTTAGCCTTTTGGGGGTTTCCTCTATTTTTTCATTACTTTATCAGGCCTTAAACCATGGGAATCCCTTTGCTCTGTCTGAAAGAATAAAACTGAAACTCTGCTGCATACACATAGAAGACTAATATTGAGTGTTCACTCCTTTCAGCTGCAGGACCCAATGCACCCAACAAACAGGAACCAACCCCAGGAGTGTATTTCAGACACATTTGTTACACAATTGGTCACATTAAAAAGGGAAGGAATCTAAAATAAAGCTACTTGCACAACAGACTGCAAAAACCACCAAGTCTTTTGAGTGGCATATATAGGCTTCAGACCATGTCACTAATGTGACATTTTAATGACATGAGAGCTATAAACAAAACTTGTGGAAGATAGATAATAGACTGTGAAGTCTGTTCTAACATTTAAAGAACCAAAAAAACCCCAAATATACATATTTTTTTCCTGACAAAAGTGGGACAGCACACGAATCCTGGTGATAGATGCTACAGGGTTGAAAATGTTGTCACTCTTTCTGGACAATGAAACAAAACCACAGAAACCAGCAGGGGAAGCAGCCAAGTTTAGCCACCACACTCCTATAAATACACACACGGCATCTAAACAAGGCTACAACTGTCATTCCCTCATAAGAAAATGGTTTGTCGTACTACACTAATAATATACTCTGGAACACTGAAGAATCAGGATCGATTTTCCACGTAGTAACACCAGAATGTGATTCCACACTGCAGTAACGATGCTCTGCTGTAAATGGGCAACCAAGATGTGAGCAGTGAAGGGTCAGGGACACAGACCCAGAGAACTGTGCAGCAGCTCGTCCAATCCAGGTACCAGGGAGGGCAGGGGAGGAGGACACAGGAGGACACACACTGAGCTACGATGGCTTGTGCTGATAAAGGAGCTGGCTGGAACTACTCCTCGTATGAGCTCATTCTGTGAGTGTGATGCTATCACAGAAGCTCTTAAAATGAAAGCCAACAACACAGACTCCTGTTATTTTGCTTGACTCAAGACTTTTCGTTTACACTGAAAGCTTTGTCTTCATTCATATTACAAAGAATACAAAATACAGCATGTTATTTATGAGAAAAACCTCTTGGTTTCATTTTAAAAGAGACAAGTCTTGGCCAATTTAATATATCATCATGACTCTGCTTTGCTTATCAACAAATACCATGTTCTGCCTATAATTCAACGTTAGGAATGTATTATCTAGCAGTTTTATAATCAAGATCATTTTTACTACTGGAAACTATATAAACTTGGAGGAGGATAACACTCAACATTATGAAATAGGAGGCACCAGAGCTATGATTTCTAGGCACAAGTGGTAATTGGATTGGAAGGCAAAGTTCAAGAAAACAGTAATACTCTTGTGTATTAGCAGAAGGCCTGATGTGCTCCGTAGTGTGCTACCCAAGGCCATTTCCTTCCTGAATATTGAAATTCTAATCAGCCTTCATTTCATCTACAGAAATTTATGACCTAGTCCAAGTTCTGCAGATAGCTTTAGAAACAGACTTGGAATACGAGAGGCAGCATGTTATAAATTCTTAATTCAACTATAAAAATCTGTACATGCACAAGTGGAGAATGTTTAAAACCTGCTGAGATCCACCTCATGCAACAGAGTGAATTATTGCTATTCTAATAGCTGCAAACTTCTTCGTCTCTAGACACTGCTGTATTAATTACAGCTTTGATGATAAGATCCTAGATATCAAACACTGAGGAAACTGGGCCCATTGTAGATGAAATGAAAATCGATATCTATAACCACAAGAAGAAATCCTTTACAAATTTGTCTGAAGTGGTGTTTTCCAAACCACGGGGCACTGGCTACAAGCGATACACTGGTTTTTCTAACTGGTTTCCAAGCACTGCCAGAAAACCTGAGCACGTTCTCCTGAGTGCTGCTGCTGTTCAAGACGGTGCTTTTGGCAGGACCTGTGTTTGAGGGCTTGCAGAATACTGAAAAATAAGCTGTTGCTTCTAAACAGAGAAAATTGCTAGCTTGCTCAAATCCTTAGCTGGTTTTTGCTTTCGCTCCCAAAGAGCCACTTACCTCTGACTTGAATATCATATCTCAAAATTAAGGCAACAGCAAAGAAAAGGAAGTCTGGAAAACGGAACCAAAGTGTGTTTACTCTGCAAGTTAAATCAGGGAAATGGCTAGAAGGGCAGAATCATAAATCTAAATGCTTACATCTCCAAACAAAATATTAAAGCATCAAGCTTAAGCTTCAAAGAGTAACATAAAACCCCAAAGACCACACGTCTGAAGGTATGCATCTAGTGTTCATGCCTCTGCACAGCTCCAGAGTAGGTATTTATGTCAAAACAAATGGGTGGGACGCTGAGGCCTGGGATGGAGCAATACCAACCACACCACTTCCTCCTCCTTGCAAAACCACGTTCCTCTATGGCAACACCTTCAGCCCACCTCCAGCTTCTCTGTTCATGAGCAGTACAATGCTCACCAACCTTTCTCTGCCTCCTTACCTCTAGTAAGGCCAAGTACCAACAAAAGACAAAGGCAGCTCTCTTCTGTCTAGCAGGTAGCAGATTAGCTGGGAAACAATCACACACCATCAGGCAGACACCAGAAGGGGAAGCAGTGCAGGCATCCTGGCTGCAGATTCCCAGAAGATGGCCACATTCAGATGGGCCAGCTGCCTGGCAAGAAGATGCTTGGAATCAGCTAGCCAGCCAGATGGCACACATGTTCCCTTCTGGGGAGCTGCCTGGCCAGCCACGGTGCCACCAAACCCAGCAGTGCCCTCTGCCTCCCTGCTGCCAGGAGATTGGAGAAAGCTGTGAGCTCTGTGGTCTAAGAGACATGAGAAATATAACTTTTGTGGGTGTGGCATTGCCCAAAATATAAATCTCATGGTGCATAAATAATTCTCAGCAACCATGATCCAAGAAAAGAATGCAAGAAATTGCTCCAGCTGGGCATGTAACCACTGCTATGGAGCTCCACTGATGTCCCTGTGACACGGCATTGCCTTCAGAGACCAAAACCAGCTTTTAAATCTGGAATAGCTGCACTGGTGTACCCCAACCACGGATCCAGCATACTGCATCACCCTAGGAGAGAGAGGGAATAGGAGGAGGAGGAGGAAGAAAAAACTCCCTCTGTGCATGCAGTCTGACAGCCAGCAGAACTGCCTACAATCCATCAAGTACAATTGCATCTTAATTGTAAGGCCATTTTCAGGGAGCAGAGAGGAGCTGGCACACACTGTACACAAACCTACAACTGAAAAGCCTAGAGCCGTGTTGAAGTTGTTGCAACACAGAAATTTCTCTGACAAGTTACACACAAATGCACTAAATTCTAACACCAATATCTGCAGTGGCTTTGTTTGCCCAGACACACACACCTGGCTACAGTAGAGTAGCAGCAAGCACCCACCACTTACAGATATCACCCCAGTGACTACAAATCTCCCATTTGTGCACATCTCCGTGCACTCTAATCCAGCATAACACTATTAATTGAGAAGCATATTGAGTTAGGCTTGTCAGCCCTAATATTTTCCGGTGATCTGAACAAGGACAGAGTATAAGATAAGCATCTTCACAAAGCCAGTTGGCTTTACTTCAAATCCAAAAGCTTGTTTCTAAGCTGCACGAGGACAGGAGCCCATGTAAAAATCAAATCTGGAATGCAAAGCCAGCCCAGGTCTGCTCATCATCCTCTGATCTGAAACCTGTCTGCAGCAGCAGGTTTTGGGAAGCTTGCTATCCTTTGGGCAACTATTTTTCTAAGACCTTTTTCTTGCATCAGAGCTACACTTACAGTAGGGACAATCTATCATGTTTTATTTTTAAAATAATAAAAAAAAAAGCAAATTCTGTGCTGGTTAAGCTTCTGTTCATGAAGTGTTTACATTGGCAATCACGAGTTAAAAATCAGTTCAGCTTTCTTTGCATGTTTTTTTCTTTTTCTCTTTAAATCAAGCTGGTAAGTACTCCCAATTTAGGAGTGCAAATCAGCTTAATTTGCTTAGGAGCTAAAACTTGGAGTGAACAATGGTATTTTCAAAACAAATACATCAAGTTAAAGCGAGGGCAGTTGTGGTTCGTCTGAATTGTATGGCCCCAGATTTCAAATCTGAGCTAAGGAAATAGAGGTTATGACATCCTGCAGCTGGGACAAGCAGTGTTCATAAAGCAGCATTAAATCAAGACCACTTGGCCAGTTCAGGCAGTTGCTTGTATGGAATTGAAAGATCCCATGAGAGCATTAAAAAAAAACCAAGAAAAAAAAAAAAGAAGGGAAAGAGATTTTGGTGTCCTAGCCAAACCCCCCTTCCTTCACTTAATGCTACCAGGGAGTGAGTTTCTTCAGAGCAAACAACTGTGGAAGGTTTCTGCCAAGTAATTGCTACTGATTTATTTGCATCCAGTCAGAGAGAACAGGAATTAAACACTTTGCAAAATGCAACGGGCAAGTTAATTACAAAAGGTCTTCCCATGCTACGCAAATGCCAAGTGACTGAGCCTGATGGTCTGCAGGTTAGTTTTCAGACATCCATTGGGTGAGTTCATTCACCATTAGGCAACACAAACACCTACATCAACTCAAAGACAGATGGGGGACAGGGAGATGTACCCAGGCACAGGGAGATGTACCCAGGGAGATGTACTCCCGTTATGCAGGCAGTGGTACTCATGCAGGGAGGGCACTCATAGAGGCAAATACAAGTTTACATTCAGTCTGGGAAACTGAGGACTGAAAAGGATTTGGTCTGGAAATGTTATTTTCTAGTCCTCCACTCAGTAGAACTTTAATATCCATTTATTGATACAATAAGCAATGATAAAACACCTGAGACTCGCTGTTTTCATTTTTAACAGATGAAAAGAACCACCTTCTACTGGTGGCTGCAGTAGAAGGACCATTCACTGCTTCCCAGAACACCAGAATAACTGTGCTTGTAGTTGGTTTGGTTTGTTGTTTGGTTGGGTTTTTTTAAACTAGGGAGGAAGTATGAAACAGTAGTACTGATTGGAGTCTTTGTTGGGAGTCTTTGATGACACTATCTGGATGCCAATGTCATGCTGTGTAAACATGTGGATCCATCAGACAATTGTTGGAAGTAGGGAATGCTAAATTTGATCTAGTGATAGGACTCATGCTGTTCAGGGAAAGAAAAAAAGTGCAGTCGTGAAACCACACAAGGAAAACGTTTCAGACTTGTTAAAAAGAAAAAAAAAGGGGCAATGTGAACAATGATATATGGGATGGCCTGCTGATCTCAGCCTCTGAAGATCTTGTGAGAGGAAGGAAGACGTGCAACTCTTGGCTCTCAAACTGTTAAAGACATTGATAAAATGTATCTTAACCTGAAATTTCAACCTATAAAAAACATTTTCATTGAAAAAATCATATGCACATGCAGAAACAAAAGACAATTAAAAAAGACCATGTGCAACAGGACTTTGTATCTTCTTCCACATTTCCAGTGCATGCTACAGCCTGAACTAATGAATCAATTTTAGTGAAGCCTGAGCTCTACAGGACCCCCATGATGCTGGTCAGGGCAAGGCAGGGGTAGTTAATGCTTTCTGCTTCATAGTACTCCATGGTCTAACACACACATTGACATTAACTCCTTTATTAGCTCTAGAGCTGTTACTCCTCATCTCTTTCAGTTTTCATAATTATAGCACGTAAAAATTTATGTTGTGATTCAAAACTGTATACAATATGATACCTTATAAGTTTCAGAACATAAAACACAGCCCTTGTGAATAAAATGATATATTGCATTCAACATTTGAAAACACACTCCACTCTTGAAGATATCTAGAAATGCCATGCTCATTCTGCCCATGCTGCAACTTCATTTCAAACCAATTAATCAGCTTATTATCCTCCATTAAAAGACAAAATGCTGCTCACATTAAAAGACAAAATTCAGTGGGTTCCTGTCCCAGCAAAATGCAAACCCACTGAAGGCCAACACACCTTGTTACTCACCTCCACAGGATCATAGCTGTGAAGGGCACAGTACATGTGCTCGGCATTTCAGTTATGACTTGTGTCGTGATTTAATCATTCCTGAAACATTGTGTAGTGCATTAAAGCAGCTGTACTTCAACAAGGGTTGGAAAGCAAGACAGTCAAATCAATCCAGAAGAGCACTGAGTCACTAGGGAGGAAGGCAGCAAGACACAGTATCCTTGTGAATCGAAACCAGGTCACCAGGAGTATAAAGCTTCTGGCTGGTGTCTGCTGGTTGACCATGGTGGGCAGAATCTTTCTCCAACCCACCTAACAAATGCAGGAGCTTTCCATATCCATTTTCTGCTCTAACACACAGGACCAGCAGCATGACTGAGATTTGTACAGAAGTACAGGCAGCAGATTGGCTGTTCTTCCATGAATTACTGCTCCATTCACTTCTGTGCTCGAGAAGAGATGCCAGCCAGGCTGTGACCAGCCGCTCCGCGTAGTTTAAGACATGGTGTGAGGTGATTCCCACCTCTCTGACATCACAAATACAATTTAGCCACAGAAATCCCTTTCTCATAATACCAAGACCACATAATAATAGCAGTTTGTGCTTCTATTTACTATTCTCCATCAAATGCTGAGACTAAAATTGCAAGTAAAATACTGGCTGTGGTGTTCTATTTTTCTTGGGTCCTTCAACATCAGCTACAATTTGTGAAACGGAGGGTGAAGAGGGGCCAAGCCAACCTGAGGAGCTCTGGCTGCACCCACCAGAACCAGTGCTGAGAGAAAAGGGGGAGGAAAAACACATCCCAGAAAGAGATCACATCTGCTGCAGACCACGACTGCACCTTCCAGTACAACTTCAAAAAGAATGGAGTGGCACAGGCTGCTATATTAATCTTTATTTTTCCAGAAATATTCTGCTTACCTCAAAATTCAGCCATAATTAAGTACCCTTAACTAGTTTCTTTTTAGCAGAAAACATACTTATGATAATGTGGTGACATCTATCTATAGACAGATTGTCCCCACATTATCAAAAGTATGTTTAGTACAATATCTATATCCACATATCTATATACAAAGTTCTCTTGCTCTCCAAGTACTAAATTTCAAACATTCATCTAAGCTTAAAAAAACCAACCCATTTTTAATGCCTGTATGTATATGTATGCTCTTTTTTTTTTGCTATAAGACATAGGGAAATTAGTACTTTACTTCATTTTCTTTATTGTTTAGTTAAGTTACATCTGTGCATTGAAATAACGGATGCAAATTCGGATATTAAGAGTTTTGGTTTTATAATCTAATAAAATCTACTTGTTCTCTGTACTTTTTTCCCACAGTGTGCAGAGGAGCAAATACATACTCAGTAACCAGAGTGAATTAGAGTAACACAGTGTGCCAAACCCACTACTTTTTACAATAACAAACCAAACTGACATTTATCATAGGATCGTATTTCATGACAAGTATTTCACAGCACAGGACTGTTACGTGGCAGCTTTAACCCACCAGCCATGACATCTGCAGTGAGGACAAGGAAGCCAGGTTTCTTTTTTTAGATGAATATACAGCTTTTATCCGAGAACCTCAGTTCACCTCACAAATATAAACAAAGCCATCAACACCACCACGAAACATTCACCCCATCAAATTCTCTGTTACAGTCAAGTCACTACCTGCAGCAGTTCACACCAAGTATCACGCACAATTAATTTACACATCTCCTACTCATGGATAAACACACTGTATACAGTAAATGCTACACAGTGCATGTACAGTGGGACATAAGACCAAAATAATGAAAGTGAACTATTCATCAAAATTATTTTTTCTTTTGATTTCTTTCAACAACCTACCAGCAATGGTTTCACATTCTCTTTCTTTTCTTTCTTTCCCTTACAGAGGCTGAATCTCAGGCTGACACTCACCAGGGCTGCACCTAATGTAAGTACAGCTACAGCTATACAACGGGACAGTTATGTGTATCTTTTGTATCTGAAAATATTTACCAACATCAGGACTTCTAGACGTGCTATTTACTATTTTGAAAAGGTGTGGGGAAATCCCACTGAAGGGTTAACAAAGGCAAACGGTATTTACTCATCCCCCTTCTCAAAGCTCACAAATCAGCCACCTAAGTAGTCTCTATACAAAGATACACCCAATTTACTACAGTTTTACAGGCTGGTGAAATTTGGGCTTTGTAGGAGTGTCCCACACTCCTGTTGCACTCCACAGCCCTTGCCAGGCAAGGAAATCTCTGTCATCCAGAGGAACTGCAGAACAGACTAGAGAAACACCAGCACTTGGAGGGGTTAACTGGTAGCATCTCTGCAAACTGCCTGCGGTCAATGGGAACAAGGAACTGATGCTGTGATGCTCTCCCCACCATCAGGACAGTCAACACTGCTTAAAAGCCACAGCTCACATTAAAGATTTTCATATGTGGACAAAGGCTGATCAAGGAGAACAGCAAAGCCATCACACAGTTAATCAGTAGGAAAGATGCACCTTTATATGTATGCTCCCAAAGGAGAGAGGCACTTCTCTAAGTGGCTGGTACCACTGACCCGAGCACTGATGATGCAAACACCAACAACACTCTCAGGATGTATTTGAGTGAAGCCTGAAGAATGAGTTTGAGGGCAAATGGTGGCACCTGCTCAGAGAGGTGGGGAGTAGGTTAGTTGTTCACCCTGGTCTAGTTAATGAGCAAAAGGCCAAAAGCCAGGAAATATTTAATGTTAATACCAGCTCTGCCAGCACCGAGTGCTGTTCTGTGGCTCTCGGCAAATCACTTCATCTTTTTCATGTTCTCCTATGTACAATGAACATACATTTTTGTGCCTTGTGCCTATCTCCCCAGTGTTTAATTCCCAATTTAATATTATAGCCATAAATGCACTGCCTCCCTTTTACTTTGATAAAGTACAGTCGGTATCAATAGGTAACACTTTTTAAAAACTTACTTCCAACTGTTGTGAGACAGGAGCCAAATGTTTATGGAGTAGTTACATTTTTATGTCAGTTTACCATAGGGCCTCTTTAGCCACAAGCTTACAGCCAGAGGCCCCGGGGCTTTTTTTGGGAATGGAAACTTTTTGAGTTCAGCTCTTAACAAATTTCCAGCCTGCAGTATGTTTTTCATTAGTCTACATGGTGTTATAATAAATGATGCACTTCCTGTTTCATTTTATGATTTTTTTTTTAAACATGCAACAATTTTTCTAAGCCTGTTTTCTATTAGTTTCAATGTACTCAACCACACTAATCTTAGAGTCTATGTACAAAGACAGAAGGGAATATATTGAGTAAGACACCAGCTATAGCAAGATAAACTTCTAGATTAAATTCTTCACTGAAAGCCTATCATAAACACATGATGTGTATGCAGCTCCACCAACAGCCATCCTTTTAGGTGCCAGCCTTAAAATAAATAAAACATCCATTATCCCAAAGCCTTAAGTTAGCATAGAAGAGACTCCTCCAAGGTATACACCTGCAAGAGACTCAACTTAGAAAGCTTGAAACCATTTGCCAAATACAAAACATATGAAAACCACCCTAAGCCTCCACCTAACAGAATTATGAAAGGGCAAGATTGCCTGCACATCTGACTCAAGAGTATTGGAGGCCTTTCTTTTTGGAGAAGAAAAGCTGAGAAATTTAAGCATATAAAGTATGCTTAAAAAAAAAGCATATAAAGCATTAAAAAAGCATATAAAGTATGCTTAAATTACTATTATTATGCTTAAATTACTAAAGTAAGGTCAGTCTTTAAGACACATTAGCCCAGAAAGACTTACACCATTGGGAGAAGTACAGAAAGCACATCTTTCTATAGGGTATATACAACTGGAAATATGAACAGTGATCCCTCTCCTGACCCTTCCAAGGAGGCACAATGCTTCACTATATGTCCCACTGCATATATGTGCCTAACTTAAATAGCTTTTGCACATAGTTGATACACACACTTTTCCTAAGATAGCCTTCCTTTTATATTTTTAATAAGAATGTATTCCCAGGGGCTGACAGCATCAGGAAAACTAGGCTATGCCAACAAGAAGGGATTCCAGTGAAACATCATCACTCGAGCATACTGTGTTTCATTTACACATCTTTGATTTCTAAATGAATGGCAGTTCAAAGCACACATTAAACACAGATATTCTCTGCTTATGTACGTAGAGATTGTTAAGAGATTGAGTCACTTTTAATTAAAGACTTAAGCAGGTGTCAGTTTGTGATACTCTTTGGATTCAGTATAAAGAGATACATGTTCCATGATTACCCAGCAGCAAGCTTTAAACACAGGCAGAATCAAAGAGATCTTCCTAAACAAAGCAAAGGAACGCTGCTTTGTCGGGTACCTTGAAGTTTGGTAACACTCACCTGTCATACATGGAACATTTATTTCTTTGGGAAAAGCCTTCTAAAACACATGAAAAAGAAACAAAAGCCAAGAGCCCCATGAGACAGAAGCCCAGGCCATTCGATTCGTTTCAGGGGGGTTTTGTATCCACATCTAACTATCCAAAGTTAATTTGCAGTATCAAGACTTAAAGCAGATAATTTAAAAGCATTCTGGCCTCAAAGAAACAGAGCTTTAAACATGGAAATGGAATTATTTCTAAGTCATTTTTCTCTCAGAGACATACTTTAGAGTCATAGCATTACTCCATTACTTAAAAGTTCTTGATTTTCTTTTTTTTAAAGGAAATCCAAAGATTAATTTAAAGCCATCTGATGAAAATACTTTAATATTTACCTTTGTATTTTGTTGTAATATATATATGGAATTCAAGCGAAGTGGTTTCAAAAATTATCCCGGATCCTTCTCAATTCAAGATGTTAAATATTGGCTCTTACAAATTTCCATTATACGTTGTCTGACAATATTTGCTGCTCTGGACTACATGAACTGACTTTTAATTCTTACAGAGGTGATGATAATGAAGTTTGTGGAATCTGGGCAGAGGTGACATTTTCAAATTTCATACTTATTACAAGTCCCTCCTTTCCAGGTCTATTTCACATAAAGGAAGTGTAAAAAATGGTTAGAACTGGGAAGTGCATCTATTCTCTTGCTCCTTTTTACCCATTATATCATTGGTAATAGCTGCCCTTAAACTATTCTCCCACTCATCTTTTAAATGATGGCACTGCACTCTCTGCAGCGTGTTATAGCTGATACCTGAAGACAATGAAAGAGCACACATGCAATTCCAGAGTTTGGGAACTAGAAAATCCCAAAACCAAGGTCATTAACAAAGTTGTAGGAAGAAAATAAGGGGGGGAGTCAGAGAATCCGCCAGCTGATGAGGTCAAATAAATATTAAAAAATGATAGAAACCAAGGCCTATTCAACTGGTTCAGCAATAAGGTGTAAAAAAGGAGTAACTGAAAGGTTTGAATCTCAGAACATGCACCAGCTACACCTGAGTTTCACTGGGTTTTTGTCTGGAGACAGTGTGGAGAATCTCCCTGAACCAGGCAGGAAAAGCTATTAAAGTCAGGTAAGATCCTTCACGCAGCTATAGCAGGCACGGGTTATTAAGCAGATCTTTGTACAGCTGCTCCACCTCCAGTTTTACTTGCTGGGAGCTGGTTATGTAACTACCACAACAGAAAATAACCATTTCTGGGTCATTTTCCTTTGCTGGCTCTGGGCTGCCAGGAGGAACTTCAAGAATCCAAAAGCCGGTTCCTTCTGCTGCTCTTCTGGGCGTCCTCTTTGAAGTGGCACCCTAAGTGGTTGCTCATTCACCAGTTCTGTAGGTAGCCTTTAAAGCAATACTTTCCACCCTTGAAGCTTAACTACAGAAACATACAATTAATTAAAGCAAGTTAGCGGCGTTATTATTTCAGTCTTTTATTTCTACTTGGTGTCAGACTCTAAGATGCAGGTACTCTTTGTAGTAGGACTTCAGACACTCCAGAGAAAATGCTGAACTTTACAGACTGATCAGATACAGTTCACACAGCACACAAACCATCTAAAAAAACCCCAAACCATTTAGCTGTTGCTTAAAGGAAAAAAATCATTCTAAAATCCAGAAACTCCACAATGGCTCTAACCACTTTGCAGCGTTACTGTGCTGTATTTAACCGGTGGTTTAACCCTTTCTTCTGACATGCCTTCTTTTTTAATCACTCCCCCACCCCCAAGCTGGAGAATAAGGCTAAAATTGAAATTTTCTATGGAAGGACTGGCTAGGAAATCCTGTTTGTTAATGAACAGGCCACTTAACCTGCCAGATGGCTGCAATGCAACAAAAAATGCATCTAATGCTGCTTACAATAGTAGTGGCCAAACGTCACATTACTGGCTTCTAAATATTTCCCTGGTGTGGAATGTTTGTAAACCACCCTCCTGCACTGCTGCCAAACTCCAGGAACACTCTCCAGGATGGTTTTAGCCCTTAACTAAAACAATATCCCATGTTATTAAGAATTATTATAAAGGAAAGATTTCAGTGAGTCTCTCCTAATGCAATGGAGCTCTCCCATTTCCACACAGCGTGTATGTTGTTTATTTTCATTCTCTGAGCACAGGACTTTATGGCCATAATTATCTCATTTTCTTATAGTACAAACAGTCCAATTTTTATTCATTGAGGTCAACATTTTTGCTGCGTTCTTCCGCTGTTTGTTCTAACCTTTAAAATTTGCTATTAACAACAAATACAATATATTTATGCTATCAAAATACCTGCTGGGGTAGGGATTTATTAATAAAATTGTATTTTCATACGAACATGAATCAAAAGCAGCAACAGTAGAATAGACAGCTAGAGGAAACAACATTTTATCTCCATTTTCCACTTCCATATCCTTTATAAGAAATAATTCTTCAACCCTGCAACTTCATTGTAAAATTGAATTTTGAGTCAGAATTTTCACCAAAATCTGGAAGATTTCAAGTAATAACATTCAATCAAGCAGATTGTAGAAGTCAGAAGTGCTTGGTGGTCAGCTGGCTAGAAATATTACTAGCCAGCATGCAATCTTCCTGCTTTAACTCTTTTCTAAAGGGTTGAAGGGTGGAGAGGCAGCACCCAAGTGTTTATTACAGAAGGGAGTAAGGCCCTGGACTTTTTTTCCCTTCTTACACTTCTCCTCTCCTGTTTCTCCTGTGCTGTAAAGTGCAGCACCTTCAGCCTGTCCTGCAGCCCTCATAAAACACACCCAGAGGGTCAAAGCCCTTCTCCCATCCCCAGAACCTGAGGTCTGCAAAGGGAAGAGCTGCTCAAAGCCTGGTAGCAGGGAAAGGTCAGGAGCAGTGTATTATATTTCACGTTTGGATTAGCCCCAAGTAGCTAAATAAACTGATTTAATGTCCAATGACATTTTCAAACAATGGCTAATAAAATTACCCAGAGTATGCAGAGACAAAGATGTGCAGAGACAAAGATGTGCACAGACGCATCGTAATACATCTCATACATCTGCAGAAGCAATGACCTAACAGTGAATTTCAGCAATTCAACCATTCAAATCAGAGGTCAAATATAAAGGAGATCAAGTAAAATAGACTGTACTGAAGAGAAAAGGCACAAACACTCCTGCCTTGCCTGTTATTATCCCACCCATTTGTATGCAACTATCAGGCTCTGCCCTATGTTTTTAGCAGAGAACCGTGTTTTTGAAACAGAATCGGGATCTTTACTAAATAGATAAATAAAAGGTGTGCTACTGAAGTGAATCACAAGCTCTGAATACTTTTGGAAAGCTTCTCTGAATTCGCTGGGTTAGCAAGTCTGAGGGATTCTCACTAAAACCACATGAGGATCCTGAGTCACGTCAGCAGAGGAAGGAGCTGCGATGGAACCAGATGCTATCGCTCCTCTCCCAGCCACCGTCTCTGTGCTGGAGGTTCCCACTCCTGTAGCAATAGAGTCACACACAGAAAATAAATTCATACACCTTGAGTTCACTGCAACATCCCTTTCTGTTCTGGAAATCAAGCCATGAGAGTGCAGACAGCTGGCAGCCCTGGCCAGAAGGGAGGCAATGCTGTGCATCCAGCTACTGCATCCAGTCTCACCAAAGCTCGTTAGCAAACGGCCCTTAGGGGAAGCTGGTTGCATTTCTCAAGCCAGAGACGCTGGTTCTGAAGAATGAATTTATGATTAATGGGGTTGAGGCGCTGGTACAATTGTGGTCACCTTTTGAAAGTCTTCCATCAAAGTTCTTACCACCTGAATAGTGTAGCAGATTAAAAAATGAAAGGGACTAAAAGTTGTGCTCATATAAAAGGCAGTTCTAAAGCAACTAATCTAAAATGTGCAAATAAGTCTTGCTTACTTCAGCTGATTTGCACATTCAATTTATTTTTTTCTTTTAAAGTAATTATCAAAGCGTTTTCAGACATGTTATGACCAAATATGAACTTGCTGAATATTCACACTAAGATAAAACCCAAATAAACAGTCCTGAATGAAAACCATCAGTCTTACATAGTACTTCTCTTAAAAACAACAGTCCTGAGACATAAGAAGAAATGGCAGTGGGGACTGGTCGCATGCTGAGAGCTCTGCCCACACCCCACTCTCTTATCACAGACCAACAACTGTTCACACTCCTTGGAAGGTACCTTCATTTCAGCTTAAGATAAAAGCATACTAAGAAATATTTCTGATATTCTTTTTATATGAATGCCTGCTCTTTATAGACAATTTACACATGGGTGCAAAGAGCCCAGATGTACACCCGCTAATTCACTAATGCCATAGTGATGCTTCAACCAAACCACTTCAGCTCATAAAAAGAACATTCTGGCAACCACAGTCCTAAACAATTACTTCCACTTTAACCTTATTATTTGTTTAATCCATCTGAATCACTAACTCTACCTAAGTCTAAGTTACTGTGTAGATCACTCTGAAGATGAGCTGCTGAAAGCCATTAAACTGCCAAGCAAAACTGAACAGAACTTCTTAGGTTTTGTCTTAGCTCGTGCAAGTAAAATATATTACCAGAACCGTCTATCTGTTCATATCAGACATAGCAGCATGCCAGACACGTCAGCACCTCAAAATATGTGTTGAATTGATCATCTGAGCCACGACAAATTATTCTGTAAAAACCCTGCACTGCTCAAATACAACTTTCATACAAGTCACCTGTAATTAAGACCTTTCAGACTGTGCGTTAACTTCACAGAGTCACAGCAACGAGCTCTGCATTTGGAGGAGGAGGGAGAAGGATCTGCCATTATTTAATTCAGCATATTAGTGAGGCCAATAAAAGCAGTATATGCTATCTAAAAGATAGGCACATGAGGAGACCCCCAAAGTTTCTGCAATCTGCTGCTTAGTGTGCTGAAAAAAATAATTGGGTTATGGACCTACAGGAAAGCTGGGCAGGACTGTTTGTAAGGGCATGGAGCGATGGGACAAGGGGCAATGGTTTTAAACTAGAGCAGGGAGGGTTAAATAAGACATTGGGAAGAAGTTCTTCATTCTGAGGGTGGTGAGACACTGGCAAAGGTTGCCCAGAGAGGTGGTGGCAGCCCCATCCCTGGAGACATTGAAGGTCAGGTTTGATGGGTCTCTGAGCAACCTGCTCTAGTTAAAGGTGTCCCTGCTCACTGCAGGGTTTGACAGCCTTTGAAGGCCCCTCCCCACCTAACCCATTCTACATTTCTACATACATGTTTCACAGGCTATGTTTTCAGACTGGTCTCCTATCCAGATGAACTTCTACACCTGCACAGAAAAAATATCTAGTGTGTGTTTAAAGGTGTTTTAAATATGGGCTAGTGTTCCAGGCAGGTCACAGAAGGGGCTGCACCTCCACTGGCACTCGCTTACTCTGCAAAGAGTTAAGAAACCAAGTCACTAAAGTAAACTGCAAAGGTCCTTGTACACCAGTGCACTTGGTCCCCTTGCAGCTGTGAGGACGGGACGGAGTGTCAGCACACAAAGCCTCACAGGTCTATCGCAAGAAATACCTGGGCAAGTTAAACAAGTAGGGATATTGTTAAAATTTGGACCTTTTTGGTCAAAGCACAACAGTTTCCTCTGCCCCACAACCACCCCAGGTCACTCCAGATGATGAACAACAAATGACAGAGCAGGACTGTGACAGGGTTCAGGCATCTTCACGCTCACACAAGCCTCAGGGAACAGGTACCAGACAAACCCCACCAGGATGATGGAAAACTGTCTGGTTGTGGGCACTCCAAACCGAGCTGAGTGACACCCTGGCAGGGCCTACAAGTGTGAGCAGCCACCTCAGTAAAACCAGGAGAGCATCAGACTCGAAGGATCCATGTTCTTACTGTCTGCTCTCCCTGGAGAGCGAAGCAGTGCAATTCCATGTCCCCATCCCAGCATCCTTTCCCTGCACACAACCCCTAGGCCGAGGCTTACAAGGCCTGGCTTCCATAAGGGAAGCACACCTCACCTTAAAACTCTATGCCTGACTGTCACGGGTGTTTTATCAAAACACAGTTTGGGGGGTTTGCTGCGTGTTTCAAAATACAAACCCTACATAACTGACTAACCAAATGACTGAGAAGCATGAAATATTACAGACCACACGAAAAAGGAAGAAGCATAATCCTGAGCTGCCCCACATTGTCCCCTGCTAGCAGTGTCACTGCTGAGATTAAAGAAGTGCTTGTTTACTTAACAATTCCACCGACCTTTAACAACAAAGCATTTAATGGAAAATATTAAAGTGGGACCTACAAACTGAGCAGCTATGTTATAAAGGCTGCAAATAGAGACGTGCAGGTTTTTCACTTTAATATAAATAAAAGCTTAGCCAAAAGGAACACAAAAAAATAATAACTGAACAAGGCAGATACTTAGATTGTAAATACTGGCAATCAAAAAAGTTCTCAGGAGTTCACCTTAAGTCTGCCTTAAGAGTCCTATTCTGAAGTTTACTCTTATACCATAAGGGTAAAAATAAGTAACTAGTGGTATAACGTAAGAAAACACACCTATATTACATACACCAAGAAGTACACAATATATAAATATATAAATATATGCCTACAATGAATGAAAATTTCATTAATTTTAGGGGTCAACTCCTTTTTGTTTGAGAAGTAAAAGCATATATTATACTTTACTGCTTTGGGGAGGAAGAGAAACACATAAATTAATTCTTCATTGCAGTTTAACAAGGCAAATTATTTAAGGACTATTTGTATTCACACTAAGTAGAGAGAATCATGATATTACATGCTTTTTATTCAGATGGAAAGAATTTACATGCACCTACCATCTCATTAAAGTAAGATGATAGAGCAGGAGCACTTTCCTTTTTTTTTTCCCTTTTCATTAAAATGTTCTTTTTGAATGCTTGAAATAATTCTGAGGTTTACAGTAAAGTATTTTTAAAGCATACACTGGCCCTTTTTCAGGTCTGATGTTGGTTACTGTCTAAACTCTCCAGAGGCCAAGTGGATGTTACAGGCTTTTCCTAACTGGCGCTGTTTTTCAAAGGCAGGAGGTGATGTGACTCTTGACAAACACAGCTGGGATAAGAAGCTCCACAGAAAGCCCAATTTTACTAACATAATATTTTTGTCTTTAGCTTATTTTGGTCCAGGTGTATTACTCTGTTAACATGCACAGCTTTGCTGAACAGCTCCTACAGTAAACATTCTTCTCTCATACCATAAAAAAAAAAAAAGCTTTCTCAGTGCCTTGCAGCCACTCTGCATCTCCCATTCCATAACTACATCAAGACTGAACCTCCCTCGCAGCACAGCAGCATCCTTTCAGTTTGTCCTTTCCCAAGCCAGACTCCTCACAGCCCCCTCCATGCTCAGGAACACAGGCCACAGAACAGTCCTCAGGGCAGGATCAGGCCCCTTGTTTTTACCACAGCCCTCTGCACCAATGGGAGCATGCTGCTGAAGCTTAAAGGATTATGTGGATGTATGTGCAGGGCACATCACATGTATACACAGAGTCCGGTGCCGCTACCCAGGGCAGTGCAGCGGCGTCAGCGGTCTTTTTTTTCTTCTCTAAGCTCCCCCATTGTTTACTCCTGTTAGAGATGCTGGAGTTTCTGCTGAGCTCACTTTGAAAAGGGTCCGGCTTGATGGGCAAAATGTTTCCACCAGCCATCAGGGAACGACAGGGCAGAGCCTACCAGGTGAGATTTTTAAGAAGTTCGCCTTTCAGATTGCTTTCAGTTTTTAAGAGCCTAGAAACAATTTCTGCTAACGTGTGTGATGCCTTGTAGCAGTGACAGAGAACAGTGCCATCGTTAGAAACCAGGGGTTGGCTTTTAGTAACAGTTCTTCTAGAAAAACACCATTGTTTAAGCTTGTCATGCTCCTATCTGGTTGTCCCAAATGTTACAAAAGGCTTTTTCATGCTCTTGTGCACTAGGCTGGATTTCTCATCTACTGTTTCTTTATACATATGCTTTTAAGTCTTTTATGAATTGCTTTGAATATATGAGATCTCATTTTTTCTGTTAGTTAAATTAAAAGGATAACAGTATAGATGAAGTATAGCAGAGGAACTGATAAAGTTAGTCTTTAAATAAAGCAAAAAAAGCTCTCAATGGAAGCGAGACACTTATGGATCTTCTATTCATAGCACCCTAATAAAACACACAGCAAACCAGACTCTGCAGTATTACTGCAAAGCAACTAAAAGACACAGCAGTAACTAATTAACTAATTAATCACAATTAAGCTGCATTTTCATTTATATTATAAAAGAAGGTAAGCCAAAGGCAAACTTCAAAGCACCAAAAATTTCCTAACTGCTCTCAGCAGCAGCTTTGAATAAGCAGAATGACTGCTGTACTTTTCAGCCTCCATAAGCATTTCTGACTATGCTAATCACCATGATATTTGCAAATCTGTTTTCTACCACGCTTAGCAGAAGACCTACTTTCCTTCAGGGCTCTGTCAGCTGAACTTTATGTCCTTTTTAAACAACTGCTAAGGCAGCATAAAAAAGGCAGCAACCTGTTTCTTAGGCCAGCATTAAATTCCTCGTGTATTTGATTGGCCCCATCATTTAAGTCAAAGCAATATCCCACGGACTTAAGCAGAAGTTGGACTCATTCTGAAACAATGAAAAAAAAAATTAAATGTCTGGACAATGTGATTCATGTGAACATCTATGTTTGTGATCTGCAGATCAGAATGATTCATTTGAACTTCTGTGTGCGGGATCTGAGCATCAGATAAGAGTTTATCAGAATATTCTGCATATTTTCCACAACAGCTAAAAGAAGTAAGGCACATTTAAGTGAAGATAGAGAAGACAGACTAGTAGGCTCCAGTGACCTCCCTACAAACTGTGGTTTACTGTTGGTATGCACCCTGTGTCTGTGTGGGCTATGTAAAAACAACCATTTATCAATCATTACTAAGAAACTGGCTCTGTGACAAACTAATTACTCCTCAGGCTTCCACCCATTAGCGCAGGAGGAAGCAGATTATAAATGTATTTTATATTTCAAGGCTCTATACAGCTCCTGCAGTAACATGAGCTGCTAGAGAAGTCAGCTTTCTTCCTGGGGTGCACAAGATACCTAAAAATGTGTGTACCTACCAAAGACTTAAAGAAAAATCTGCTCAAATTAAAAACCAACCAAANAAAATGTGTGTACCTACCAAAGACACCCAGAAAGCCTTAAAGAAAAATCTGTTCAAATTAAAAACCAACCAAGCAGCAATTGCTGAATGGCATGTGAATCGATATACTGCCATTACTAAAGCACTAATACTGATATCAATGTAATTTATTTGGCTACAGTCCCAAGGATTTGTACAAATCCTAACCAGAGCTTCTCAAAACACCATGGGGATTGGAAAGAATGTGAGTATGGGTGGCTACAGGCAGTATGCTCAAGGTGGAACTTGACAGGTGTTTTTGTAATGGGAGACTTTAGGTTTAGAGTGTCCTGGCTTACAGAGGTCCCTGGCTCCTTTTCAATTCTTCCCCAAATCTAGTTTTGCTTTCTGCTCTTGGAAACATTTGCTTGGACCCATACTGGGCTGGAAAATCAGCTCCAACATCTCAGGATCTTGCCTGTCCTGAGGGTGCTGGATGCAGCACTGAAGGTGAGGTCTCACAAAAGCATAGAGGGGCAGAATCCCCTCCCTTGACCCGCTGGTCACGCTGCTGGTGCTGCAGCCCAGGACACGGTGGCTTTCTGGGCTGCAAGCACACATTAATGGTCATGTTGTACCTCTCATCAACCAACTCTCCCAAGTCCTTCTCCTCAGGACTACCTTCAATCCATTCTTTTCCCAGCCTGTCGTGCCTGGGGCTGCCCCGACCCACGTACAGGATCTTGCCCTTGGCCTTGCGGAACTTCACGTAGCTTGCACGAGCCCACTTCTCACATCCCAGAACCGGCTTTTTCAAGTTTGATGGAAGGCTCACTACACATATATGGGTGCAAAGGGGAGCCTTGTAAGAAATCAAGACTATTGGCAGAAAATTCTGTGATTTTGATGCATCAGTGGTAAAAAAACCCTGTGACTGATAAAGCAGAGTGGGAAGTGGCACATGACAAGCAGCAGATGGACAAATCAGAACCCATTCATGTCAATAGGATGACTCTTAATTAATTTCAAAGAGTAACTGCTGAAAATTCCTACTCTAAATCTTACAGTCCAATAATAGTCACCTTTAGATCAGCATGAAGATATACCAGCCCTCTGAAAATGTTCAAGACACTACAAATGGAATAATAAGACACAATCAGTAAACACACAGGTTCATCCAAGAGGCAGCCAGCAAATGGGATTTCCTTCACCCAGCAATAGAAATTCAGAGCCGCGGAAGTGTCAGGAACAAGAGGTCTTAGAGTTCTGCTGACAATTACCAGAAATACAGCTGTTTATCTCAGGCAGATGTGACAAATTTAAAATTCATTTCACCCCCGATGCAACTCTACCAGGTGCTGATTTCCTCCTTCAAACTCCAAACACAGACCAGTTTTATGCTCTGTATAAACGTTATCTGCGACAGAACTATGTCAATATTTTTGCATTTTTACTGGAGTCCTGGTCCCTGAGGTCTGAGTGTTTCACAAGGGTTTCCTCCACAGCCAATGTGACGTCTGGTTGATAAATCAGCGAGTCAGCTTTCACTGATGTTTCTAATGGGAAACGGCATTACATTAGAGTTTCCAGGAAAACCACCCTCTGTGCCTCCTGTCAGCCTTGGCAACGGGCAGCAGAGTATCTGTGGGGAATGTTTTCACACTGCCAAATTTCAGCAGCGTTCCCCGTTCCAAGCCCTGAGCACGGGTGAAGCTGACAAACAGCGGGTTAAGATAAGAGCTGCTGTTTCCACCCTGACAACTCACCGGGCCAGTTGTTCAGAGAGCAATGCCAGCAGAGGCGGTGTGCCTGTGAGGCTCTGTCCCTGGGATAAATTCAGTCCATGCTATCAAGAATAAGGGTAATTTGTAGAAACATTGATTGGCAAGGATCAGTCATCCAGAGTGATGCTGAGTTATGTGGACCAGAGGCATCATGTTAGTTCATATAGTTCCTTACCTGGGACCCTATCTTCAGAACTGCACAAAAATAAGGTCTTTCACCTATGGCAGTAATGAAATATTAAGTCACAACATATCTACGATGTATTTAAGCTGTACTGGTCACTCTGTGGGGAATAAAAAAGAGAAAAAAGAAAAGATGTGTCAAGTTTTCCAATGAAAGGCCTGTCAGAATTCGGTGAAATCAGGAAGAGGTGGAGCAGGAGACCAGTCGCACTCATCTGATACCGGGACACCAGAGAAGCTAACAAAACACAATGGAGTTTATAGAGCCCCAGGGCAGCGGAAGGCACAGGCTCTATCACAAAGAAATAAACAGTGTTAAAACAAGGGAAGGATTTATCTGGAGTGGCAGATGTGCTTGGCAGACAGCATCTGTCTGAACGTGGGACTCCTTCCACACAGATCTTCAGGGCCCGTAACGCCGCAGTATCTCTTCTCGGCAGAACCTGGGTTTCCCCATTTTGCAGGAATTTCATTTGTCTCTTCTGCCTCTCAGTACTTTGTTATTACGCCTTTCCCAGAGCACTATCACACCACCACTCTCCTGCTGACATAATGGTCTCTTAAAAACACCCTTTGGCAGGTTTTATTACTGCTTCCAGGGTAGTTGATCATTTTTTGTCTGTTCACGTAAGCTTCAAGCTACTATTCAGAGGGAAAATGAGAAGAGCAAGCAGAACCTGGAACCCATTTCTGATGGATACACACATTGGTTTGTGCAAACTTCTAAAAATGCTGAAGACAAGTTCTTCAGTTCTAACCTAACCTACCAAAGATATGCATCTAGAAAAACATTTGCCATGACCTAAAATCAGTGTTCCCTCTCTTTCTCCCAAACCAAAGGAGCATCTGAACGCATTTGTTGGTGCTTACTGATCTGTGACAGCGATTTGCAGAGACTTATTTCTGACATGGCCTTACATGAACTTGGATTCCCAGTGAGATGAGCAATCTAAACAGAAAATGAGTGTACACCTGACATTGTTAATAGGTTTATATTGTATGGAGTAACAATAACGTAAACAAAAAGGTACCCCAGGAAAAAGGTTGCCTCTGTTTTGTAGGCTTCTGGGGCAGTAAGCAGATTTTTCTGGCACAAATGGAGTCTCAATGCCCAGGTAGCTGCTATGCAGATGCTTCACCACAAACTTGGTGCTTACAGAATGAAAGAGCAACAGTGGCTGCCAACATCTGAGGAACAATAAAAAAAGGTCACGTAGCTTCAGCCAGCAAGAGAGGGGCCCACAGGAAGGAGCTGTGTTTTGAAGTGCTCTGAAGACAACATATATACTCAGAAATTCTGGAAAAGCAGAGAGTGAGCAACCTCAAAGGATGACCGAAGCAAAACACAAAGATCAATTTCAGAAGCAGGACCACCTCTGTACGCATCCCACACGTGACTGAAACTGCAACCATATAGGTCTTGAGACACATTTTTATTAACATACCTAAGAGCAGCCTGAGATGTCCCACAGGAGAGTAACAGGGAAGTAAGAAGTGAAAGAGGATCATACTTAAGAAACCCTGTGACAAATCTGATATGATACCATATATGTGTCATATGAGCAAACGATGATGGGAGGTGCAGCATTAACTGTAACAGAGTCATCAGGAAGAGATAAAGATGAAAACAAGGGTCAGACAAATGAGAAAAACAAGGGTTTTTCTTTAAAAAAACAGTGAGAAACGTACATTTATATCTAGACAGAAGGAACACAAGGAATCACACTGAGACAAAGGAAGGCATCAAGCTATAAGGTTGGCAATGGGCTCACAGCACTCAAATTGTGCAGAATGAAGCAGGAGCAGGCACTGGTTGGGTGGTATGAGTCAAAGGTCTTTTTTTTAAACATTTTTTTATTGTTGCTATGCTGCTGCTAAAGCAAGTTCATACTGCAAACCTAACTCTTGCTTTTTAATTTGTAATTCATTAAACATCCAAGACAGGGTTATATTCAACTTTACATCAATTATTCTTATTATTTAGTCAGGGCTTCTTTCATACTATATTGCTCTGAATTAATTACATTATAAAATGGAACAGATATCCATTATAAACATACCACCTGCCAAACTGGTCAACAATTGCACCACAAAGGCATAAATGATAGGGTTAGGAGAGGCCTGTTTTTCAGCCCAGCACCCCATATCAAGCAGGATTTTCTTCTCCACTAGTGTTAAAAGCATTTTATTTGAGCTGTATCATAACATTATAAACAGCAGTAACTAAGCAAGGAAGGTGTATTCTGAGGGCTACTTGCCTGCACTGCTGCATTTTTACCCCCTTCCTCATATCTAACCTGGGCAATCTAGTTTTACTTTGCTGTGCATCCAGCCAACAAGCCTTCTGCTAATCCCCATGGTATGTATATAAGCTCATAAACCTAAAAAAATGTCATGCTACCCCGACTGAGAGGTAACAGAGGTGTGACACTTCATCTCTCACACTTGAGAGTTCAGAGTGTGTTCCTCTTGGGGTACAACCAACTGCAGGCATGCCAGCTTTCAGAAACACCAATCAAACATTATTTAAAGTTTTAAGAATCAATCAAAAAATAGTATTTGGCACAACACTTTCAAAAAGCACCTTCCAAACCCTGATGAGGTAGCTGCCAATCTACTAAGTCAGGGTTTATGGATACATACAACACTTCTGGCCAAGCTTTTCAGCTTTCTCAGTTTTGATTTGAAGCAAATCTGCTGTCCAGCAGCTCTGTGCAGCGCTCAGCCTTCCCCCAGGCAGAGCCCTTGTTTCTCAGTCTCTGTAGGAATTAAGGGATGCTGTGGAAATTCTAGAAGACATGATGAAGGTACAAGTCTTTGGCTTGTTTAGAGACTTACCTCATTGGCAACAGCTCTATTAGCTCTATATGGTTTATAATGATATTACACCTTATGAAAACACATTCACAGGTTAGACAATCTATTGAGATTGTCTATCTAAGAGCTATTTCACATAGATGATAACAAGTGGACAACCATTTATTGTCTAAACAAAAAAAATTTGCAGAGCAAGAGACGGTGCTACAGCTGGATAAAAGTTTGGGTGCTTTTGGGGTTTTTTTTTTTTTTGAGTCAAACAAACTAATCAGAGCATGGAATGGTCATGCTTGAAGCTGTTAACCAACCTGCTCTGCAAGTTGGTGCTGCATTGTGAACAAAAAAGGCTGAAAAAAACTGACTGCAGCTGCAGACACCGTAACACAACTAAGCTGCACTTTGGGGCTTTTTTTTCTTCATTAAGAGTTCATTTTATGCATCTTTTCTAAAATAATCTCCATCACCAAGCAATCTTAACGTTTTGTGCAGTGCTGTAAGAAAAGTTTTTTTAAGTACTTCATGCAAATTTTTATCCAAATAAAACCACCTTCAAAGTTTTATGATATATAAAGAAACTGGCTTTTGGCCAAGCTCCAGAACTCTAAAAGTACCTCTACACTAATACCTCTCCTACTTTGCTGTTTCCCCAGTGAAGTTTTGATTCAAGTCCTTGTAAAGTTCAAGTCAGCAAAGATGTGATGCTACAGTCCATAACACACACGCAATTCTGGCTGTGGACAACGCATCAAAGAGGAGTGTAGGCACTTTCTCCCTTTTTTAAGAGATGCAGTGGGTTTACAATCTTGGTAATTATGAATTGTTAAACACCTGCTAAGTACAGGCCTTGTCTAAAAAACCCCAAATTGCAGGCAGGCAGAGGAAACACACACAAAGTGAGCAGCCACTCCTAGTGTTTCACTGGCATTTCTTCCATTGACAGCTGCTTAGTTTTTAATTAATTCATTTTAATTTCATTTTTATGGAATAAAGCCTAAGATTCTTTAAAAATAAGACAAACTGTTTTGCAAAAGGCATCTCAGTTTCAGTTTACAGTATCAGTTAAAAACGTACTTCAGAGGCAGTAACTTCATTAGTCAGAGGGGTTTCCATACAAACAACCAAACAATCCCAACACAAAATTCAGCATGAGATAAATGAAACTTACAGTTCAAAAACACTTTCAAGCAACAATCTGCTTCAAAAGGTGCAGACAGTATACAACCCTCACAGCCAACTCTGTTTGTGAACAACTGTCTTTCCAACTTTTTTTAAAAGAGGGGAGGGAATAGATGGTGTAACGCCCTCAAGGCTCACATCGTAGTGTCTGCTCACAGTAGCAAAACCATCTCCAAACTCACAGTAAATGCTCAGAAACTTTCCCACCTGGCTTGTACAACACACTCGCTCCCCTCACACCTGCACAGTTCATAACACAGTCATTTTTCAATACTGATTATTTACAATGCACAGCCTATAAAAATACACCCTCAAGGCTACAGATTCACATCCCAGGTTAAAAACAAACCCCCCGCTCTTAAACGAGAGCTGTCGGTTGCGCTTTCAGGGAACGGCCCAGCCTCTCCGATGTCCCCGGAGAACCCCAGCGCCGATGACAATGCCATCCCCAACCTGCGTGCTCCGGCAGCGTTATATTTTAAGTAGTAAAATCTGAAACCTGGCGACTAAAGCGAGCTGGCTCCAACAGCTCCGAGCGCAGCCTCTCACTTCTTGAAGCTGGCTGTAAACAGGGAAAGGGAGGGGCGTGCTGCCTGCCAAGCCAAGCAGAAACTTGTGAGTAACTTATAGGGGAAAAACAAGTGCAGCGCAGGCAGAGCACACGCTGCCTGGGCGCTGGCGAGGGGCGAGCACCATGTTGTCAAAGGAAAACAAGAGAGGGCTTTACAGCCGCCTTCCTTCCTCGCCAGCGCTGCTTATCAAACGGGTACGGACCCGACAGCGCGGAGGAATGGAAAACGTGAATTAAAGGTAAGAGGCTTTACAGCCACGGCTGCTGAGGTTGGGGCCGTGGGAAAGGGAGGCTGGGGAGCGAGCGGCGGCTTGGCGGGGCGCTCTTCCCCTTCTGCGGGGTGAGTTCTGGGGTTGGTTTTCGATGTGATAAAAGTGTACGAGCAGACAAGCCCCGGGGAGGCACGGGGGAAGGCTGAGTCAGCCCACGGTAAACAAGAGGGCTGCAGCATTCCCTTATGCAACAGTCACCCTACTACTTGTGGCTGGAGAAGGGGAGAGTTTAGGTTGATCGAGTCAAAGGGCCCGAAGCATCCCAAGGACGTGGCCGGGCATGAGCTGCGAGGACAGAGCTGCTTTTAAAATGACAAAAGCCGTGGCTGGGTAAGAAGTGCTGTGCTGGGCCTGCACAGCACGGCAGACGGGCTCAGTGCCTCCACAGGTAAGTGACAATTAAAAACAGGCAATTTCTGCTGAAATACCTCACCTGGTAGTTCAGAATAAGCATCAGAAACAGTTCTGCTGAAAAGATTTTTTTTTACTTTGGATTTTTGCTCATTTTGGCGGTAAGTTTTGTAATTTCGTAAAATTACTATTTAACACCATGAGTTACCAACAGTTTCTATCATTTAACTCCACTGTCTTAATTAACTGCCAGACTTAGAGGACATAAAAAAAAGGTGTAATTACTAAAAACCCTTGTGAAATCAGACATCCCCCTGCTCTATAAAATATAAAGAATGGTACCAAAGTCTGTTGATCTTCCGAGACAATATACGAGCAGGTATTCTATGGCTGATGTAATTCAGACTGGAGTAATCAAAGCTCCATGCTTAAGGATAAACCTACATAATGGAATTAGATGATTGTACCCATGCCTGTGCTTAGTCACTCTCATGCACACTCTAACGTGTATATTTGCAATATCTAGTTCCAGTCTGCTGCTTTGGTTGAGTAAAGTCATAGCAGGTCAGTGAGATGTAAGCTTGGTTGCTTTCAACTGTGCAATACAGCTTTGCTTTTTTTTAAAAAAAAAAAAAAAAAAAGCAACAAAAAACCCAACAACAAAATCAACACTTTCTTGAAAAATTCACACAAATGCTTCCTGAACTAGACTGGGCTGCTTTTAGTGCTCAAAAACAGCAGGAGGATTGAAAGACCACGTAAAGATACCATATTTTCTACTCATATGCAATGCTACAGCTAAGGAACTGATTTAGGAAAACAAAGGTTCCCCACAAAGGTGAAGGAAAGCTTGGAAAACAGCAGCACTGCCTCTTGTGCCACTGCCACAGCAGCCACTTATCAGAGGAAATCCAACACACAACACTGGGATAAAAACTTGTTTGCCCAGCTTAAATTACTGTATTTTTTCCCTGATGTCTGGCACGGGCTATGGCATTTAGGAAAAAAAAATACACACAAAACAACTGCAGTGGGAAATAAAAAAAATGGAAGTTGACAGGAATGCCTTGCTGTGGGTTAAGTGTCAAAAGATTAGCACTAGAGAGATGCAACCACGTATCTGTATGCTTACAAAACCCCTACCATGTAATTTAGCTGTATGGTTCACGGAGCATAGCATGTTGTCTAGTAGCATTCATTGTAATTGCACAATATTTGTTGTGGATTTGATTAAATCTTGCTCACTCGCTCTGGAAAGAACGCAGGTACGTGCAGTGATACTATACATGCTAAAGGGGAAGCACACGAAACAATGCTGAGGATCTGACAGTATCACAGTACACGTGACGTGGGAAATCACCTGTCCCAGAAACGGGCTGGCAGGAATAGCAACCATGATTTTAAGGCAGGGAATGTTTCCAGTTGAACTTTAGAGATTCCTTATTTGTGCAGTTTGGAAAGAGACTTTTCAAGACTGTTTTGAAGTTTGCTGATTTCAGTTGAAGTGTTATCTCTTCACTGACGACAAAGCCAAGATAGCTGGACGAAGGCTACTGATACTAGTGTACTTTTTAAAGAATTTGAGCTATTTTGAGAGGAAATGATAGCTAGTTCTTGCCTTTTTGGAAAGTCAGGCTGCCCTGATATTAAGTTCCCTAGACTACAGAGGTCCATTGTTTTTTTCAGAACTAAATGGTTGTAAGTTGGAAGTCTGAATACAAACTGACCTACAAAAAAACCTACCCCTTTTTTTTTTTCCTAGTTCCCTCCAGTCTCTGTTAGTTCCACCAGTGATCCAGCCTATGCCCTTCATACTGTCCTGGATGTGCCTCCTAAGAAACCATCTTCTCAGGGGAAAGCTTCTTTTACAGCTTAGGAAGGTCTATTGGAGGTCTGGGTGCTAAGATTTGGGCTTCAGCTTCCTTCAGTTGTTCTGCACCTGCCCTTATGTGTTCTTAGCTGTATAAAAGATATCATTAAAATGTGCAAATCTTCACGTGTGTTGCATCAGTACTTATTTTAAAGACACAATTTATTGTTTACTTCTGTTGAGTGTCCTGTACCAGCTCATTTGACGCTAATATAATTTAAATTAAAACCTGAGAACATTTACTAGTCTCTTGAAATTTCAGGTGACTTCCCAGACTAACAAGATCAAAGTACATTTTGGTCACTGACCTCAAACCAATCAGTTACATGATGTGTATAACCTCTATCTTTAAAATGCATTCTTCATATGACATCATATTTCACTTACAGTGTACTATTTCACCAAAACTTCTGCTGTTTCTCTCCATACAGAAAAGCTGGTGACCAGCAGAGAAGATACAAAAAGCTAAAATCACTATGTGGAGCTGTGAAACCTTAAACAACAGTACGGGGAACAGCGAGGACCAGCGCCTCTGCCATGACTTCCACCTCGTGCTTTCCATCTTTTCCCTACTCTACCTCATCCTGTGCTTCCCAATTGGCCTTTGTTACAATGGCTTGCTGGTCCTAGTCAATCTCTATAACAAAGCTACTATGACTATGCCAGACGTTTACTTCGTCAACATCGCCATCGCCGGTCTCATCATCAACGCTCTGGCCCCAATGTACCTTTTAGGTCTTGCCAATACAAAATGGGCCATCTGGAATTCTAACAATGAAGTTTATATTACTTTACTTATTTTATTCAACGTCTCATCTTTAGTTACCATGTACTCTACTACGTTACTCAGCCTGGACTACTACATTGAACGTGCCCTACCCAGAACTTACATGTCCAGTGTGTACAACACCAAACACGTTTGTGGATTCATCTGGGGTGGTGCCATGCTCACAAGTTTCTCATCTCTCCTGTTCTACGTCTGCAATCACGTATCCACTAAAATAATTGAATGTTCCAAGATGCAGAACAAAGAAGCAGCAGATGCTATTATGGTCTTTATCGGGTATGTCGTACCAGCTATCGCTGTACTGTACGCACTTATCTTAATCTTGCGAATACGCAAAGAGGCTACACCACTGGATCAAGACACTGGACGATTAGATCCATCGGTGCACAGGCTTTTGATTGCCACAGTCTGTACTCAGTTCACATTGTGGACACCCTATTACGTTATTCTCTTGGTCAGCACGTTTACTAATGCGCAAGGAAGAATCGCAGATGAAAACTACAGTCGAATATTACATTTTACCAAGATTTTATCCAAATTCTTGGCTTTCTCAAGCAGCTTTGTAATGCCTCTACTCTACAGATACATTAACAAAAACTTTCCCAACAAATTACGACGTCTGCTTAAAAAGATACACTGTGGGAACCAAGGGTGTTCTCATGAACGCACAGTAGTACAGCAAGTTATGACATAAGAATGAGAAAACCCCTCTGGTGCTCTGTTACCGCAGCACATCAGTCCTGGGACTGCGATACCGCTGCGCTGACGCCCACAGCCATCAACCAGAGTCCCAACCAAGAAGGAGCTTTCCATGACAAATCAGTCTTAATTTTCAACTTGTTCATTACTGAAACCTTATGAGACTCTGGTGTCTGTGCTGTAGGACTTGAGACATCTACAACTTCAGTGCACTGAATGAGTTACAAAGCGTAAACTCTGTCTTCGTCGCTCTGATAGTCCTGCCTGAAGAAATCACCAAACAGTTTATTGAAGGCTTGAGCGAAGACACAGCACCTTGTACCTTGTATAGAAAAAGGTATTAGCCTCATTTTCTGTACAAAGAAGGAACAGTGCTATCCTCGATGAAGTAAATAGCATTTTTCAATGAAGACAATATAGATGATCTTTACTAAAGATCACATTCTCCAGTTATACTTGTCCAAGTAGATGTTAATTATAAATTATATTATTTAATTTCTTTCTCCATCATCGAATCCCCTCTAAAAGAAGCCTAATTTACCATTTTCAGAAATTATTTTCTCGCAGAAACTAACCTAAGTTTTAACATTTTACGGTAAATTGATTTTTTTTCTTGATATAACAATTAGCAAAAATGTGTTTTATTTTTCCAGTGCTTTGTTTGCATCCTAAAACATTTCAAGAATTCAGAAATATTTATTAACTAATTCTATGGGAACCAAGATGTTTGTTCCACATATTAAAATGAAGGACATGGTGGTTTACAGAGTTAAATCAAAATTTAATTGTAAAGAATGTTTGGCTAAGTGTTATGGTCCACATATGTTCATGTAACAAGAGTAATTATCTTAAAAATAAATATGTTTATGATTAACATTTTGTATTTTCAAGGGACATGTTTGCAACATAAATTAAAATCTCTTTAATCTAGAGCATCACTGGAAGTTTGGAAGCCATACAAAAATCCCTCAATACATGCAAGACTTTAAAATGGAAGTACTATATAAGAGCCCCAGTCTGCATCAGCATTTTGTATTTACGGTAAATTGAGGTGCCTCCCAATACTGTTCTTGAATACACAATAAAAATATAGTTTCTATAGTTTCTATAGTTTCTAAATTTTTACTGTGGGTATGAAAAAATCCAATCCAGATGTCCAAATTTTACTGCAAATGAGAAATGCATAATGTGGATTACCTAATAAACACAAACTTGCTGCAAATGAAGTTACCCAAAACCCCAAACTGTGATACTACTGCATTAATGATGGGGGGTAGGAGTTAAACTGATGCTGTCCCACTGGTTTGGGGGCAGCAGCATCATTCACTCTCCAACAGAGCAAAATAATTTTGTTGCATAATCTGTCACAACATAGCTCCAATTCCCCATTATTTTATTCACCTAACCCTAAACATGGCTTTTCAAGCATCTCATATAGAAAAAAAAATGGAGGAAAACCAGAAACCTTTCCATTGCTTAAAGCACAATCTCATCTGATAATTGGTCCTAATTTGTCACCACTCCTAAAGGAGAAGCAGGTGATGATCAGCCCTTTCAGATCTTTTCCTTTCTCCTCAACTGTGTTCAAGTAATTTCTCACCATAGCTGCCTTTGCTTCTCTTCTTCCTATACAAGCATTTCCAGGTTATCAACATCCTGCTGGAAGACTCTCCATTAATCTTTACTTTTTTAATAGCTTTTCACACTTTACTAGTTTGGTTTTTTTAATCCTTAAACCCTACACAGTAAATCATCTATTTCTACGGTGTTTTCTCTCTCACAAAAATCTATGCAGGAGAACTACATCAGTTTAATTTCACAGAGATTAAAACCCTGTTAAGAAATGAAGCCTTTCTTTATCATTGTGCCTGATGCAGAGACTAATTTATAGTGCCTCTATGCTGACATGATACTGGCTGCTTTGGAAAACCATTCACTTGGTTTGTCGGGGTTCCCCCACACACACCCCATGAGAGGTTTTCTACAATTTTCTACAGATCTTGAGCATTCAAGCTCAGTTCCACACAGAAGTGCTTAAGAATTAAATCTTCCCTTACAAGTGTCAAGCAAATAGGCTCCTCTTCTTCCCATCCAAGGAAAATTAGGTTTTCTAATGCACCACATTAAATCTCTCATGTAAAATCTGTTAAAGAAATTCCGTTCATTATGCATGAAAAATTCCAACAAGGAGGAACTGGCTTATCTGGTGTGAATAGAGGCTTCCAGAACTGGGACACTGCCAGTACTGTGTGTGGCTGAACAGGCAGCATTACGTACAATTTAACTTGCACATTGCTTCCTCACTTCTATTTCCCCCTTCCCCTCTAACATCCGACTTTCTGTCTCTGACAGGACTGTTGCATTTATTTCTCTTCCTTTCTCTCATTTTAACTTCACTGGTTTAGATTATGATTATTTTATCTTTTTCTGGGCTATTTATTTAATTTTCAGATTCCATCCCTGCTCAAAGCCTTGTACACTCAGTACCATTCATTTACTCAGTACATACATTTACTTCGTTAGACCGACTCCTTTATGATGACCCAAATCTTATTTAATAATTTGACATTACAAATGGATTTATGTAGTGAACTGGAAGCTGCTATTTAAGAGATGGAAAAAAAAGAACAAGGGTAAATTACATAAAAACTTGAAATCTGAATTCTTTTCCTTAATCTTCTCTATCATGGCAAAGTTTGCATGTATCCTTAACATACTAAATGTGATGGCAATCATATAGACAAACAATTTTCACAGCTTAATGAACAAGACTGACATCCACAAAACTTTTAAGAGTTAATTTGATCTATCAGTTGCCTCAGAGAGACTGTGTTCGACTGCTATTCTCTAAGGGAAATTCTGAATTGCAACACCCTCACATGGTATCTCTTTAAAAGGTACCCCAAAAACCAAGAACATTGCAGTATTTTATATCAAAAATAGCAGATGAGCAATTGCAGTACAATACTTAAGGAAATACGTGGTATCATAAACATGGAGGAACATTTATGGACAAATATTTAATATAAAAAGTTCTCAAGAACGGGGCCTTTCCATTTCACATACCTGAGGGTTTCTGATGACTGTAAATAGGGGCCTGTTTCACATTTAAGTAAATAGGAAGAAAATACTGTATATATGCAAGATAAAAAAATCAGCCTACTGATGTAAAAAGAATTTGCAAAGAATTTATTAAATTATTTCTTGAAGTGTATCATTTATATGTAAACCTCTGAAGAGTAAGGTGTGCTGTATGTTTCTGTATGTATATACTGTGTACTAGAAAACAAGCACTGGTGAAGTGACATTATTAACAGTGTTATTTTCTCACAAAATTAAACCGAATATTTGAGTTGGTCTATGGTTTATAGCTCTCTTGCTAAGCTGCCAACTAAGAAAAATTAATAAAGTACCAAAAATGTTGCTGATTCTGCTGAAATTATTAAACTGGCTAGCTTAAGAGAGGAGGAGGTCCCAGTTTCAAAAGTTTTCATTTGAGAATCAAATTGAGTTGGTCTCGGAAAACATTTCAGTTAATGAAAGTGTTCAGCACCCAGAATATTTTCGTGTACTGTTAAAGTCTTCATTATGATGTGATAATATGAAAGAAATGGACTTTCAACAAAGCTTCACAAAGGAACTATTGACTCATAAAGATTTCTCAATACAAAGTGTTCTAATTTATCTGGTCAGTGAGATGTGTGATTTTTTTTTGGCCTTCTTGATAAAAACCTGTTGTAGACAAGGTTAAACCTGTGTTGCTTCACTGAATCAAAACATAACAAATTCAACTATTTAGATGTCAACTCAGACATGTTAAATTATCAGAATTTTCAGGACATAATTTTGTCTTCATTAAAAAAAAATCTCATTATTCATCAGTGTGATTTTAGCCAGCAGTGAAAGCAAAAAGGCACACATCCCCAAGTGTGTCTTCAGTGTAAAGAATCCTGCAGCTCATCAGATGGAGTAACACTGCAGAAATACAAGGCTAGTGATTCATGCATCCATCCACCACGTCCCTGTCACTTCCTCTCCTTTGTGCTGTCACAAATGAGATCTCGGAAATCAGCTCCCTGCAAAGATTCTCTCTGTTCCCAGAACATCATAATATAATAACCCATATATTTGGCATCCTGAAGAAAACTCAGCTTTAAGAACTAACACTCACAATACACTTGCGGTAACCACTGCATATAACCATAAGGTCACTCACATTTGATCACTTAATTTACCTCATGTTTAAAAATATTTTCCTGGCTGTACTTCAAAAATTATTTGTTCCTGAAATTTTCTGTAAAGTGTAGAAAGACAGAAAGCAAAAGCAAACTCTATTCAAAATGGTTATTGGTGAATTACAGGAAAAAAGAAAAATAAAAAAAAGGGAAAAATCCCCAAACCATAAAACACTCCCAGACAAGTTAAGTCTTAGTGAGAAATAAATTTAAATGTCAGTGAAAATGGAAGTGGCAATATAATACCATCTAGTCAAAGCCTAATATGTGACAAGATGCCTTAATTCCATAAAATGAGTTAGAAATTGTTTTCTGTTACTTTTAGAGAGCCAGCACCCCTAAACAAACCGGAGTAGCACAGTACTGACTTTCTGATGCTTCACTTCTCAGAGCTTTAAGACATAACCATTATACATATATATATAAAAAAAAAGGCTACATTTCTAATCTGGACTAGTAAAACTCCATCTATACAACATAAAATCCTTCAGGTCTAAGTGAGACCAGCGTTATTAAGTTAACAAGCCTACAGGTTTGCAAAGGGTGAACTTCTACATAAGCAAAAGAGTTGATGAAGTCCAACCGTGCCAACTGAGTTTACACTAGTACAAACCCAACTAACACAGCAATAGAATCTGCCTTTTTCTGTCAATACAAACAGATTTTGCTGCAGTCACCCATGTTTTGGACCAGCTGCAGAAAATATGCATTTAACTATCATATAAAAGGGAAATAGGCCCCAAGTCTGCCAAGAAAATATGACACCCCTACCAGAAAACTCAAAGGGAAGTAACACCTTAAAAAACCAACCAACCCAAACCAACACTATACACACACACACACACACAAAAAAAAAGAACCAAACCAACAAAAACAAACCAAGAACTAAGATTCCACTAAATTGTTTCCGTGCTATGGGTAAGTACAGAGCTAACACCCCATTTATCGCTGCTTTTTAAGGTGAAAGCAGTACAGTGCTCAGGCTGGAGACCTTCTCGTGAACTTCTGCAGTGGTACAGGGCTGGTAAGAGAAAACCAAAGCAGAACCTGGCCAAGAGCTGCCCTCACTTCTGCTGTTTGCTGAGGACTTTGAGAAGTACTTGTGCTGCCTGAGTTCCTGCAGCTGTAAACTGCTCAACACACTGATGAATCTGAAACATATGCTGCAAGATTAACTTCTGCAGCTTCTTAGCAGAGGAAACCTCGCGTATTTCCTACCTCACGCAATACTTTGTCCACGTGAAAGCAATCTAAAAGTCCAAACCCAGCTGTGCAGACTGCCATGACTACAAATCTGAAGTGTGAATTGTTTCCTCTACTGTATTCCTTTAGCTTTCCATTACAGATCAAAACTCTTTGACATATGCTGAAAACATTCTTTTCCCATCAGGCCAGAGGAAGATTCATTATCTACTTGCCATGCCACTTTCTTCCCAGCAAGTCCTTTCCTTACCTTGGAAGTCCATGTGATTTCCTTACATTCCAACCTCCTAAAGAACTGGTGCTTTTAATTACACTCACAGTCTACAGCAGGAAGACTACATGTACTATCACAAATCATGACAGTAAAAGATTTCTATCAGAGTATTTAGGAATTATATATACAAATACATATTTTAAATAAAAACACTTCCTACCAAAAGTTCTTTCAATCAAACAGTAGTTATAAGCAGAAAGATAATCCATCTTATCTAATTTTAAAGCACTTGATCATGCATTGTATGAAAAGACAAGTAAGTAGCTGTATAAATGGTCCCAACTTAGAGACCTGGGGAGAGGACTAGTAAGAAACATACAAGTAGAGACCACACCTGCAGGTATACTACCCAACAGTAGGAATAATTCTGCTACAAAAATGTACAGCTCAACTCTGGATAAAGTAAACTTTCAAGCCACGGAATTAATCTCCTAAATTAAAGTGCTTTTATCACAAATCTCACTGATACTGATAGGAAATTCTTCTGCTCATCACTTTTATGTTAGCCTATATATTGCCAGTTACAAAATTAAAGCCTAATTTTAGCAAGAACAGTCACACTTTTAAGCTAAAATTTATCCAGAAACTGGTAAAATTTCCATAGAAGTTTCTTAACTCATCTCCAAAAAGTTTAAAAGATTTTTTTTTTAATTAATTCTGGCATTAGGTGATCAAAGCTGTTTTAGAAACTCCATCTGGTGGCCACTAGCAGAATACTCTGGCAGTTCCCAAAAGCAGTAAGATCAGCAAAAGTAATTAAAGGATTAAAGTTAATCATTGGAGGGGAGGGAATCAGTCCCAGTTTCTGATTAAACACAGATTTGTGCTAGCTGCTCCTGTCTGGAAGCAGAAAGGGTATGGCTGCAGCTATCTGTAAGAAGAAACAGAATTAACCATAAATGATACGACTGCAGCTGTGAGGATGAGGCAGGTAAGACAAAATTCTGTTGTGAGAAACAGATCTCATCAACGATTAATCTGGGGTTTGAAGCTAACAGAATGTTATTTTAACCAGGCTATTAGGCTGATTATTCAAAAGAAAAGAAATATTTATTAAAAAAGCATATGTTTCTTGTATTGTTTTATGAAACATCTGGTTCTAGTTCATTGTGGCTGACAAGATGCTCAAAGATCAAAGGAAGCACCATTCCCATTCAGTTCCAGAGCATTGTAATTCTTTCTAATTAAGTTATGGTTTCACCAGTTCACAATGAAATGGATTTTATACTTAATTAATACAGAAGTTTCTGAACTTTTCAGCCTACTAATCTTTGACTAACTCTAGGTCTGTTATCAAAACACTAACCCAGGTTTTTTGCTGTATGGCAACACCAGAAAAGTTAAGGTGGAAATACTCCAAACCGATCCTATCATATTACACAGGGACAATTTTCTTAGTAACATTACACAAAAAAAAAAAAGGCAAGAAAAGTTGTGTTTTCTCAAGAAAAGAGCAGAAGACAACAGCATAGTCTAAAACCAGGCTTCAGGTTTCTCATGCAGGATTAGCTCTCTAACAATACTTGTGACACTAGAACAATCCACCCCAAACCTTTGACAAGCCTTTGGTCTCCATCCTGGATGCCTGTGGCTGGCTGATGATTTACCAAGCAAACATGAGCTCTGCTGCTCAACTGAGCACTGCAACTGTGCTGGACAACCAATAACCAAGACTCCTAAGGAAGGTGAGCAAGATGGAATCACCATCTCCATAACACTTTACTGGATGGATCTGCATCAAGTCTGAGGTCTCAAGGTTTCAGCAACTCACAAGCCAGAAGCACTGAATGGTGCCTGTTAGAGGATGGAGAGGTTTCTCTCATCAGGTATATGTGTATTTGAAAGTGATCTCACTTCAAATTAAATCTACTGCCAGAGATCTGTACTCTGCCAAACACATCAGTAATGTGGGTCAGAGAAATTACTGACTACTGGTCATAAGCAAAGTGGCTTACATCTGCTTTCTTTGTAACATCTGTCACTTAGTACTGGATATATTTATTTTTCCATAGGAACAATAAGATGTGATAAAAAGTAATGAGTTTCACACACTTCAGCACACTGTAGGTAACCAGCAGAATTGTACATGTTATCAGCCAGTCCTTAGAATTGTCACAGCATCTTACAATTCCTTAACTTTTCCAACTTCTACCATTCTGCTCTTGCCTCATCTGGAACATCATTATCATACATCAACCTTCCCCATGGAGGGCATGCATTTTAATACATACTAATCACCAAGAAATTGTAAATCACTAATAAAAGCAGTAGTAAAATTTGGCATCATCCCAAACACAAGTCACTTCACCACCACTATTTGCAGTTTTATGGATCGCTTACACAACCAAACACCAGTCTGTCTGCCACTGTTCTCATATAACTTGCACCCTGTGATTATTTAAGCAAATTAAATCAACCAGTTTATTGTTTAGGGAAAGTCACAGTTGGCCACATAACAGCAATATCTTGCTTTTCTTTTAGTAACACATTAACTGTGACAACAACAGTGCACCGAGCTGCTTCCAAAACCACACCACAGAGCTGCTACAGATTCTTCTGATTAAGTTTTGTTGCTTCCATAGATGAGGCAGGATTGCAGCTATCAAGGTGGCAATTGCCATGTTCTAAACAGAATAAACAGGGAGTTGGGAAACCATGGCTTTCTAACCTCTATTTCTCCTCTGGCTTGCAGTTTATTCCATCAACTTGGAAGAATAAATTTCTTCGAGGTCAGGTTTCTCCCCCTGTAAAGTGGGGATACCTCTGGATGTGACTCTCAAGCTATGTACACATTCTGAAAATGTAATGTGCTACTTGCTCCTGATGCAAAGTATGATTGATGATCTTGCCCTCCAAATACCACTGAAGAACAAGGCTTAAGACAGGTTTCAAAGTATGAAACAGTTTTTGTAAATGTGAACATAAGTTTGAAGATGGGAGCTTTCTCCTAAACTTTTTGGTTTTGAAGATGGGAGGCATAAAAATTGGTTTTCTCTTTTTTACTTTCTCATTCTATTTATATTTTTTTTTCTCATGAGAGAATATGCTCCCTCAGAGCTCTGCTTTACCACCTTGCATTGTCAGAGAAGAGCTGCTCATAAACAGGAAACGTAGTCTTAACACCACTGCACCAGGGCTTACCTTCACTTGAGTTACTCCTTGCTCACTGATTGCTAATTAACTCAGAGTAATTTTAAACCATTCTAAAAAGTGGCTTGAGGATTCCTTGAACTTTTCGTCCAACCACTGATGCCTTTATTTTACCAATAATCACAAGACACAGCCAGATTCTCTCCTGTACCTCCACCCTATGCAACTTCAAAATAAAGGTAGAAATACCAGCAGTTTGCTGGTGGCCCTCAGCCAGGAAATAATTTTACTCCCTCCCTGCCCCCAAGCAGAGCCATGGTTATCAATCATGTGCCTATTCAGCCTATTTCAGTGGAAAGTACAACAACATACTGATGCCGCAGCTGTTTGGCACTGTCTCATGTGCACACATGATCCATTCTGACAACTAAAAAGCCAAGTTAGTATTTAGCTGGAAATGTAGATCTAGTGCTGAAGTATTTTCTCCAGGTAACCCTGGAAATCAAGGCAAATGTGTACAAGTCTAATTTCATTTCTTTGAAGAGTTTTATCTCTTTCCATGTGATTTTTCAATAAAGCTTCTTCAAGTGCAACAAGTAAGATGGCACAAAACCACAGAGCAGCACTCCAACACTGGTCACAATTTACCTTCACAACCTATGAAAGGCACTGCAGATTAAAAGATCATCATAAAATACCCACATGGTGGTATGAGAAAACATGATGCTACCCAGGCTGCACGCACTAGGAAAACCATGAGCCAGCCCTTTCCTGCTCCTTCATATCTGAGGTTTTAAGAACACTATTAAACACAGTGACTAAAAAGAATGATGCTTTGCCAGACCCAAAACATACTACAGAGTCAAAATCCTGCCTTTTAACACCTCATGGTCAATGCAGAGCATCTGGAAAAATAATTTATTCCGTGTGTACAATACTGGTAGTATTCCAAGGACCCACAGAAAAAATAGAAATATGCCCTATTTTTGAGGTCTTAATATTTTTGATATATGTTATTTGTGTGTTGAGTTTCTGTCTTGTTAAGCAAGGGGCCTTGCTTGGTATTAAGTCAACAGGCTTTTTCCTTTTCCAAACCTCTAGTACTTGAAACAGCAGACTGGAAAAAAATGTAACTGCAAAGGCTGGCCAATACACATAGGATTACTTCATGAACAGGACAAAAAAACTCCACTGGATGGCCTCACATACTCAGAAATCGCTGGGGCAAACACTACTTTTCTGTTCTAAAGTAGCTCAATTTGGAGTCACATGATGAAACCATAGGTTTGCTAAACATGCAACGTGTATGGTTTGAATGACTTAAACCAAGTTCCTGTTTCCTTTGCAGAACTGTGTGTTTTTGTAGTCAGAGAGTATCCGGATTTTTCATCGTGATGTACAGAAGCTAAAGAAGTTACTGAAATATATACACCCTGCTTTCCAGATAAATAGAAAGGGCTACATCCTCCAAACAATAATTATATTTCATCTGACTGTTCACAGTGAAAGTCTCACCCAGTTGTATCTGTGGAGCATTTTCTTGAAAAGGTAAGTGCTTTATAATATCACTTTGAATATACAGTGTCTTATTTATCAGAGGAGGCTCAAACCATGAAGCTGAGGTTATAATTTAACTGCAAATTTTTTTTTAATTTCTTAACAACATTTGAACTACACAAAGTAAAATACTGTATCTTGGAAACCTCAGAAAGCTGAAGTTTATTACAAAACTGAGTATTAGAGTAGACACAAAGACTGTTTACCGTTAAGTACTTCTCTCCTCTTGAGCTGATGCTAACTAGCTGATTAAATACCGTTCAGTGGTCTGGACAACAACCTTCAGTCACCAAAGCACAGTCTTTTAAAGGATGGACATGGTTGGTAATCCCAACCACAGTGCAGGAATCTTATAGAACAGGAAACACGTCAGTGACGCTGCCTGGAGATTATGTTGAGTTACTGTCGATTACTTTATGTACTGGAAAAGTAAAAATTAATGCTTTTGGCTTCTCGGAAACTGACAGTTTTTCAGAAGTGAAAGGTATAATTTCTTAAATCTTTCTGACCTCAAATACTTGTCCAAGTGTGGATATTTTGACATTACAAGAAAAATTAATGTGGTATTTTACGTTTTGGTCTTTCATAGACTGCAGCCTGCCCCCTTTTTTGGGGGATTTTTAACTCTGCAGCCCTAGTATGAACAGGAAAGACAAATTCACCTATATATCCACTGCCCCCACATTACGTGCAGTGTTTTCAACTCTCGATGCAGAGGACATGCCCACCAAGAGCTGAGTCACACAAGGAATATTATATGTATTGCTTTATGACTGGATGAAAGAATATTTTTCCTTCTAAAGGCTGGTGACAGAACGCAGAAAGCCTCCCCTGCCAAACCTTTTACAGAGGGAGAGTTCTCACTGCCAAGGAGAAACTCCTCTTTTTAGGAGCTCTTCTTTCTAGACTTTAAATAAACAAAAGTTTGAAGGAAACCAAGCTCTGTGTTTGCATGAGTTACCCAAAGTGGGGACAGTAGACCAAAACTAATTAAATCTAGAGACTTGGTCTTCTCTCCTGAAAGCAGACATTTCACAACTCGCTATTTTTAAGCTGCCTTCTGAACACTACGTTCATTTGCGCAGCTGCAGTTGTTGGAAGTAAAGGATAAAGTATTCACTGTTCTTCTGAAAGTAAAAATCAAGTGTATTTTCTCTAACTGCAGACATAAACAGCTGAGTGGGTGATAGGAGGGAAACAGGGACAGAAAGAAAGGGAAAGAAAAAAAAACCAACAAAGAAAAATAAAAGTGAGGTTACATGAAGTTGAGGAAGGACTCACAACATGCCAAGGATGGGCAATTAAAACAAAGTGAGGGGAGCAGAGGTGAAGCAACAGGTAATGAAGCAGGACAATACAGGGAAAAGACCAGGCAAGTTACATATTGCAAGTTTCCCTCATTAATCTTCAGAGAAACAGGAACAGGCCTGGCTTCTGCCACAGCTACACTGTAAGTGAGCTTCGACACACCATACATTACCCTCAGTTACCAGAGAGTAAAAATCAAATAAAATGGATGCCCCTGCAGTAAATCCAAGAACCAGACAAGAACTGAGGAAATGTATTTTTTCACAGCAGAAGAAAATTCTAAATTCCCTAGGATTTGGGTTTTTTATGATGGAAACTCAAAGCATTTTGGGAAAAAAAAGTGTGCTTGGCTGCATGGAGATGTGAAAAATAAACCACACTTGACTGCGCTGCTGCTCCCATGGAACTTACATTTTTAAATTATACTAGTATTAACAAGAGTATGTGGAAATTTGCAAATATGTTCATCTCACTACAACAAAAATTGTGAGTTCCTTCATCCCATTATTATTCCAGGCCTACATTTAGTTCAGTGCAAAGAATTAACAGTTACAGAATTTCTAAAACTTAATTGTAAAATCTTAGAGATTTTAAGAGCTGCTTTACATGACAGATGAGCACCTTACAGACTCTAAAGCTATCCACTCGGATGTAAACAAATGCAGAGAGAGGTTACACCATCCATGAATGCATTTAATCAGCTGAAGAGACTGCACAGGAGTCAGGCTTTTCTGTGGAGTCCAATGTGTAACCTCAGATAGAAAACCCAAGTGCAGCAATGTCATGAGGTGATGAGTAATACATCTTGTAAAGCACAAATCCTCAAATTTCACCAAAACAGTTATGAAGAGATAAAATATATTTTTTTTAATTAGATTGGTCTTAAAAATAAGGTCTTAAGTCAGAAATACCTATCTAGGTGTGACCATGTTAGAGAGGAGCATATATCTATTGGCTTGTGTGAAGTGTTAGACATACTTGATTGCAGCCTTTCACATGAGCCTTGCCTGCCACAATCTGAACTCTAAATTGCCATTTGCTCACTTTGAAATACTTACTGCAACATCAGAATAAAAAGAGGATAATAGTCTGCTGTTACAGTGATTATTTATTTATTTAACAGACAGAATAAAATCTTCTATGAATAATTGGCAGGAGGGGGGGAAGTTAATGCCTATAATATTAACATCTGTCTTATTTGCCAAACCAAAAACATTTCAACATAAGCTACAAACCACTAGCAAATATTTTTCTTTTGTGATGAACACGTTATTGAATTTAAGCACGAATTATGCTCATACCAACTAACCACAGCAAAGCTGCAAACAGCCTGTTGCTTTGGTAAAACTTTGTGTGATTGGAAGTTCCCTTTAAAACAGCACACCTCGAAATTTTCCCTTAAGTCAGAATTTTAATACACTGATTATAATTATACATAGTTGCACTGTTACTTCCCTCCTATGTTAATTTTAGTTTAAATAAATGGCATATGTTTAGTTTAAAGCCCTCTCCAGGTAACAGAAAAGACACACACACGAGACACAATGTCTAGGTGAAGGGCAAGAGAAACATTAACATCCCTGTTGGTATTTAGCAGCAATGTGAAGTAATNGTTTAAATAAATGGCATATGTTTAAAGCCCTCTCCAGGTAACTGGAGAGGGCTTTAAACTAAACATATGCCATTTTTTTAACATCTGTGGTTACAAACAAGAGCTGCAAACCAGTCTTGACACCTATGACAGGCGAGACCTCAACACGTCCATAGCTGGTCCATCACTAAAATACCACAACACGCAAACCGCTGGGTACAGAGAGAGAACTCTATTCTTACATAAGCTGCAACTACTACATTAAGTCTAATGTTCCTTATTTTGTACTAAACACACAAATTATAGCTAAATAAAATCAAGAATGCCTTGCTTTGGTCACACCTGAAGTCAGTATCAGAACCAAGGCCAGATCCTGGGGAAATTTAACCCATTTTTGGCATCTTGGTTTTCCTGTAGTTTAACGTAAGGCCATACTACTTCCTGTGAAAACCAAAACCATCTTTTATTTCCTTTGCATTTTTGCCACCATAAAAGTCAAATGTTGCTATACTATTTGGATTCTCTGCAAAGACAGTGAGCATGGTTAGTTGGCCCATGGTGTAAAAGCTGTTGAGAAAATAATGGAGACCTTCACAGTCTCTGGACTAAATTCAGATATCCAGCCCAGTAAAAGGTCCGATGGGACTAGAAGGTCATACTGGGCACTCTGGTGGAAGAGCTTAAAATGTAAATCTCTTTAACCTCCTGAAAGTACTGCATGGAATGATAACATAAAGCTTTCTGCAGATGTTCATGATCCCACATTCTCTGTCCTTCACCAGGTTAAGCTATAAAACTCTGTTCTAATAAAAGGCCAAAATTTTACTTAGACTATTTCCTTCATTCTTTATATTTCTCACGAGTGTTTCAGAAGAGAGGAACTGTAGAAGTTAGAATTTCATGGTATTTAGATTTCCAGGAAACAATAAAGAGAAATCAAAGCAGCAGAGGGCAGGCAGAAGCCCAAGTGTGTCGAGCTGCATGATTGCAGCTGACTGAATAGCACAGCAGGTGACTTTGGCCAAAGAATAGAGTATATTGCTGCTACCCAATTAATGATAAACTTCCCAGATTCCCTCCCTCCCCCCATCAGTGCCTCAGTATATTAAGCATGGTACATAATTTAGCAATCAGAATGATCAGCTTTATTTCAAGAGAGATACTTCCAAATTAAAACTGAGAAGTGGGAAATCACTATTATGAAGAAATACAAAGGGCTGGTTGACTACACCTGTGAGGTTTTTCATGTATGGTTTGGTTGTGGTCTTTTTTTTCTTTTTAGTTATTCTCTCTCCTCAGTTTGGGCAAATAAGTACAAACTTGAGGCCTTCTTAGTGGTTTAGACTTCAGACTAAGATTAAAATGAACAGAAACAACAGCTCTTACTGTAAGCATTTAAGATACATTCCTCAGTAAACAAGAAGTTTCCTCCCAACAGCGATCATGTTTGAGAATATTTTCAATCTATTTTTCTCCATACAGTTAAAATTTAATAATCTATTTTTAATCTTCAATATTATACTGGTTCTGAACTTGCTTCAGAGTTTTTCCACCAGCTTTGCCCCTTGGTGCTTTCCTACGTGGTGTAACTCCAGCTCAGAGGGCAGAACGCAGCCAGGGGCTGATCAACCCCCCATGAGTGCTCCTGTAACACAAACTTCCTTGGGTGCATCAGCCCTCTCCAAGAGTAACCTTTTCTAAAAGGGAAGAAACTGTCTTTAAAGAGGGCAAAGTACACTGCTGAACCAAAACATAACTCCATGCTTTTACATAAATGAAATTATAATTATGTAAGATTATATACACACTTAATCAAAGCTGGTTTGATAAGTCAACTTTTCTAATTAAAAACAGTATTAGAATTCCAATTTTGAGGAGAGATTAGAAATATCAGAAATATGAAGTAGTGTCAGAGGTAACAACCATAAATGAACTGTCAAACAGTATTAAGACACTGACTTATCTATAATGAACACTGCTTAAAAACATTAATGCTTCTTTATGAACTTTTACCAATTTAAAGTTGTTTCACTTTAAGAGTTAACATCACTGGTATCCCATTTGGAAAACACATTATGTACAACTCAGCATGTCACTCTTTTTGCTAACAGGACTGTAGAGAAACTTCTGTAAGAGCTCCACTGTCCTGGCTTTGCCTGATGTACTGTCTGCACACACTGCTTGGACAGATCAGCTTTGTGCACAATGGAACAAAGTAAAAACACCAAACTCTAGTCGGACACAACACTGAAATCCTTGTGAATAAGAAGGAATTGTTGGGTTTTTTCCCAGAAAACAACTTTCCACACTGTAAAAATGCCTGTGTGTTTAACTTTTTCTAGTACTAAGGGCATGCTTAATCAGCCATTCAAAATTCATTAGGAAGAGTGAGTTTGTTATTCTATCTTTAAAAACACGTATCCCTTGTAACTAAAAAAAAGGTATGTTATTTTCTGCATCAATCAGTGTACGGTATACAGAAATTCTCTTGTAGAAATTGAGTTAATTATGCCTTTAGGTGGTCTGTAAAATTTCTACATCCATATCTATTACACTCATTTTTTCATGAGTACATATTATGTTCTCCTACAAAGCTTTTAAGGTGAAAAAAAGGATCCTCCAAACATTTATATGATAGCTGAATTATTATATCAACATACCATGGAGTCATTACAGCTAACAGCCTATCCACATTCCTTTTCAAATTCCCTATTTTCAGGAATTTATAACTCACCTTTAAAAAACATTCCTTGCTAAAGCTTTATCAATAGGCTTATAATGCACCAGTAATCATTTTCTCAAGCCCAAGCATGGAGAAAAGCATTATTTTTTCCAGTTTTATGCAACAGCTACATCTACAAATGACAGAATTATTAATGCATAAAGATGTTTTAGTATGAAAGCGGTTTGTTCATAACACTTCTTAAACATTCACATTAATTTTATATGGACTTCTCAGTGCAGACTGCAGTATGAAAAGGGTTGGTTTTGGGCTTTTTTTAATCAACAGAAAAGAGGCAAAGCCAAAAGAAAGCAGGAATGTGACTCCTGCCTCATACTGTGACTATCTCTGCAGAACGCGGTGTGAGCCCTGAGACTGTCAACCGGCTTCAAACTGTATAAAATTCCCACCCTTGCAACACCCTGAAACTATTTTGTGGCTGTAGCTGCAACCCACACCCTGGAGTTACCCAGCCTTATCTTTTCTTGGCAAGATGGGGAGGAAAAGCGGCTCCACCTAGTCAGAGGGCCAAGCCCTTCCTCAGCCGCAGAAGGGCCGGCCGGCCCGTTTATTCTGCAGGCGACGCGAGCTGTGGTCACCAAGCTGAGCTGGGGGGGTACAGCCCTGACTCCATCAAGTCAGGGAAACTGGGGGGTAGTGGTGAGAGCAGGATCCAGCTAAAAAATGAAAAGCTATCTCTGGCTAAAAATATTATGCAAGTCAGCTTGAAATTAACATAGGAACGTAAAAGCCAGCAAAAAGGGGAGTACATTTATTCTGAGTGTTCGTGCTCCTGACTGCACATAATATTTAATGCAAAAACTAGACACTACTGACTGGACTCTAAAACCTGTTTCACTTTCCATTTCAGTTTCAAAGGTCACTGAACGGGAAATAAGCACGGTGTGCCAGGGAGGATGACTTCTCGGAACATGACATGGATGAGGTACCCAAGCAAGCACTTGGCTTTCACCACCCCAGAAGAAATCGAAGCCTTCATAGCTTCCCAAAACATTATATCGAGAGTTATGCACTGTTACATCGCCATTTTTGTCCCAGCAGGACTAATAGCTGCCATATGCATTCTGATCATATTCATAAAGAATTACGTGCAGCAGAAAGTCATAGAGAAATTAAACTTATTACTTCTACACTTCACCTTCAGCAATATTATAATGATTTTTTTGTCATTTACTGTCGTTACGAGACCTGACTATGTGAAAGCAACCCACCTCGCATGTAAGGTGCTGTCATTTTGTTTCAACTTCAGTTATTTCAACTCCCAGTGTGTTTTGATTGCCATGCTTCTTATCCTACTGCTCAAGAGATTTCCACCAAGGACTACCCTCGGCAAAGCCGCCCAGAGACCTGCACTGTGTGTTGGACTCGTAGTTGCGTATTCCTTCTGCTTCTCACTGACTCAGACATTACTGCTTGATCCAGATAATGATCACTCAAAAACAGACTGCCAGTTAGATCCCTTATTTGCATGGCCTGAATATGAGATCATTAAATTCACCTTTGGATTTGGAATCATCTCTTTTCTTCAGATACTCTGCATCAATATTCTCATCATTAAAAAAGCGCCTGCTGAAGCTCCATCCTTAAAACAGCACATTCGTACTTACCCCACTGCCTACATTATAAACATAACAACATTTGCATGTCATCTATTTTATAACATTATGATTCTCTTCAGGGCAACATTAAAACTACAGAAGAGCATTGGAACTCCACAGAACGAGCTGGTGATGAATATTGCAGAGACGGTGTTGTTCTGCGGGAGCTGTGCTAGTTTGGTGCTCATACTTGGTTTCCATAAGCCATGCAGGGATGAAATAATTAAAGTCCTACAGAAGTGCCGAAGGCAAAACACTGCCCAAAATCATGTTGAAATGCCAGTAAGAGATATGGCCCAGGAAGATGGGTCTCAGTAATACTTGATGTTCTGAAGAACTGTCAATCCACTTCACTTTTTAGTTTGTGGGTTTGGTTTTGGTTTTTTACTTCTTAAAAAAAAGAAAGGATAACTATTCCTTCTTTAAAAACCAAACTTGGACTATCTTACAGCTAGAAGTACTGGAGAAAAAAAAGAAAAATAAATATATTTAGTTCTACTGNAAAAAACCAAAACAAACCCCCCACACACATAGCAAAAAGCAACTTTGAACAAAGGTAAAAATCTGCAGCCAAAGCATNGGTTGCAGTGATCTATGAGAGAACATGTAGGACGCGAGATCGTTTGCTTCTTTTTTTTTATACAAATATATATTTAAGTCATCTATTTCTGCCAGTATTACTTCATAGCCAAGTAGAAAGAAAAGTACTGCTGACACAGAAGTGTGCTTTTGTATTATCAATGCCCCAGCAAAAATTAAAAAACCAAAACAAACCCCCCACACACATAGCAAAAAGCAACTTTGAACAAAGGTAAAAATCTGCAGCCAAAGCATTTTCTCAGGTGTGCTGCTTCTTCCTACCTTACAAACTACTTATTTTTATAACATGGGCAAACTCCAGTAAGAATAGCAGTGAAGTATGGCTTAGGAATCCATTATAATTGTGCAATAGTGTGTGATACTGTAAGTCTACTGTAACACTTGTTTATATTTTTTATATATATACATATACACACACAAACTGAGCACTTCTTCCCTTTTTCCGTTTTCCTCTTATAATTTTGTTCAAACCCTTAAGGTTTTGGTGTGAATTCTTCAGCCGAAAAAAAAAACCAAAATAAAAATGTCAAATTAATGAAAACTCTGGTCCATAAAGCTTCGGGTCCTTTCTAAGGCACTGAACTGGAAAAATCAACAGGATGGCTAATTAAAACTTTGTGCAAGAATGAAAGCTTTTTGTTAATGTACTCTCGGCTTCAGCTCAGCATTAAAACTTACAGCAATTATTGATTTAAGCCATTCTTGATGAGTTCATTCTCAAGGAGGAAGGCTCATGCCTTGGATGAGTCATGTTCAATAATATGCTAACTAGAAATAAAATTATAAAAAAAAAGCCCAAAACAGTGTAAGCCAGACATGTTTTTAAAAGGAACATGAAAGCAGAGCCTCAGTTCCACACTGAAATCTGGGCTCTGCTGGAGACAAGATTGAAACATCATATATTGATGAGGATTCACAGGTAAATGGTGCAAAACAGGAGAAAAAATATCCGAATCAAGAGGAAAAAAAACAGCTCTGGTACAAGAGTTCAGATGGAGCCCTGCAGAATCAGTAGCCATTGCAGGCTGGGGTGTAGGTGCAGGGTTTTAAGTGCTTGCTCTGAGCACATTGTTACTGCAACTGAATTTGGCCAGAAGCCATATTATACATTTGGCTTCTGCTTCAGCCTCTCCTCTGGTAAAGGTGGAGAGAACAGAAACAACACAAAGTCACAAAACTGTACCAGGTCCTGGACATGGACTTAGACTGCAAAGTTATAATAGACTGATGTGATGATGAAGGCTCAAGTGACATGAAAGTTCAGAGTAAAAGCTGCTTTGATGCTTAAATATGTGCCTTTGAATGACACTTGGAACTGATAGATTTTTTGCAGTTGTATATTTTGGAGAGTCTTCTGATGGAGTCCAGATTTGCATAGACAGCTGGTGGAAATCTGCATGGGCTGCCCAACACAAAAGCGAGTATTGATCGTTCCAGTGGAACATCTTCCACAAAACAACAGCCAAGCACTTAAATGGAAGAATAAAGGATGCTTGCTCAATAATACATTATATAGATCTAGTATCTAGATACATGGATCTAGTCTTTGGATATCCATGTCCCAAAATTCATGGACCATGACAATCACATGCAAATAAAGGGCAATATGTAGTCTCACTAACTATGACTGTAAGGGCAATCACTTCTGCAAGATGTACAAATCAACTGGTAAGACTTCTGCATCGTATTATGTCAGCCTGTTTTCCTGTTCTAATTTGCTCTGCCACCCACATGAACAGATGGATAAATAAGAACACTACATATAAACAGACCATTAGAGAATGTGGTCAGAAAGGAAGTACGTCGGTAAGAATCAGCTCTTCCAATACAAGAGCAAATTTTACACTTGTGAAAGGAATTCTGAGCAGGCATCAGATTTTTTTGAGAGATTAAACAAGATGGACCAAAGATCACCCTGGAGAAAGAAATGTGGAGAGATGTATTGTAAGAACTGCATGCCAGTGAAGAAGCTGACAGAGTGACAAGTCATGTCAGATGTTTACCCCAATTCAGACACAGTATCATAGCTTCAACCCCACCATGGAAAAATAGGTTATTTTCTAATGTAGGAATTATGTATCAAAGATTCTACTTTATTCACCATTTCCATACATTTTACCTTTGAGGATGAGAGAATAAATACTGTATTGTTTCTGAGTCAAGAGTTTCTGATAAAGGTACCTAAAAAAGCCTGGTTACTAGTCAGCAAACTTTGCCTCTACTTAACATTGACTGGGACCTGGAAACCACTGCAACGGTGAGTGAATCAGTGATGCACTTGCAAGAAGCCTGAGCATTCAGGATGGAAGGCTTTTTCATGATACTCTCAGCAAGGTGAGCAACTAAAGCAGGACCATAACCAAACATTTCAGAGAAATAAAAGCTACAGAGCTCTACTATCAGGTCTGTGATTTGGGAACAAGCGTGGCTTATCCTGAAGAAACGTGTGAGTGCTCCTGGGTATAGCTTCTGGTTGCCACCTGTGAGACATGAGTCAAAGTACTCTGGTCTCCTCTGTGTCCATGGCTACTGTTGTGGGAAAAAACAGTATTTGCTGGATGGCTGGTTATGTCATATATACAATGAAAGACTTTGTAGCTGAATAAGAGAAAACAAAGGTAAACAGGAGAGATGTGGTTGAAAAATGCTGAATAATAATTCAAATGTTTATAAATATAACTGACAGTAATACAGAAATGTTTTGTAAGAACTTTCTTGATAAAGTTACTCAGACCTTACGTTAAATTTCAGGACCATGAATGTGCAGTCCTAGAGAAAAATCTTCTTGCATCCAGCTAGGACAGACACTCCTATGTGCAACAGGGGAAGGAATGGAAACAGTCCCAAAAGCACATTCTAAAACAGTATGGTATGAGGGAGAAAAGAGCTGCTTTGGCTAAAAATTAAAGTAATAAATTTAAGTGTATTTTTAATAACAAAAACGTTGTAAAAATTAACTAAAAGGATATACTGGAAAATTCAAAGAAGAATATTTTACTTCTGTAATGGTAATATTCACATCTAAGACTTTGGCTTGCTTTTGAAAAAACCCTTCCGTTCAGTAGGAAGAGAAGTAAGGAAGCGAGCATGCTGCTGAAGCTTCAGCATGAATTTCTGAGTTGGTAATACAGAAAAGAACATGTAGAGACTAAAGACTCATCTTTCCTGGACCAGCTGGCTTCAGTTTGATCTGATCCCACAGCAAAACAACATCTGAGCTAAAGAGAGACTGGGTTTGCACATTTGAATAACAACTCGAGCTGCTACACCCCTACATATATTACCAAGCCTGGCCTTAGTTACATCCTTATTCCAAGCTTACAGACCCTGAAAGGGCTACACCATTCTGTATCTTTATGTTGAGGTAGTTGTAGAAGGTCTGGGGTAGCATGACAACTCAAGCAATTGAGCCACGATACTCTATATGATGTTTACACCATATATGTTGTACAACAAATTGGTTCACTAATTGACTAGAATGAAAGAATGCATTTCATTTCCAAGAGGCCAGCAAAGGACTGCCAAACTCAGCTGCCAAAGAAAAAACAACTGATTTCTAATTTAAAATACATTTTTAATAACCATTTTATATAGTACTGTGACGAATCCTCTTTCACTGCCACACTTCTGGTCCAATTTGTACAATTTTTATATTATCCCCAAGAGTTTTGTGACAAACACTTTAATAAAACTAGAAAGGTTTTAACAGAAGAGTCTCAACAGATACAGGTGCTGTGTCTGAAAAAGAAAAGAACTGAACTTCAAAGAAAAAAGTCTTTTTAGTAAGAAAACTGTTTTCTCAGAATTATTGGCAATTGAAAAGCTTAAGCACCCAAAATGCACTCTATCTAGGGTTTTCTGCAAACACAGAACACAATTAATTGCAACTCAAACCAAGTTTGATTATTTGCAAGAAGTTACTAAGACTGGACAAAATTGAGGGTGTCCAGAACTGGGTAATGGACACAGATGTCATTCAGTGGCTGAAAAAGCTCAGAGCCAATATCCCTGCTAACAGAAAAATGAGAAAGAATTCAGAGGAGGAGATCAGTCTACTTAAAAAACTTCATAAACACTACAACAGCATCTGTATTCTGGAAATTACTTCAGTAGAGACTCATACAAACCTTATTCCTTCTGCATATGGTTACATTATACCATAAGCACTGCCACACAACTTTAATTTTTGCTACCCTCCCCTTCCACACAAAACATTTTTTGTGGAGTTTATGGTTTGTGGGGGTTTTTTTTGGTTGGGTATTTTTTGGGGTGTGTGTGTGTGGTTTTTTGTTGCTGTTTTTGGTTTGGGTTTTTTGCCTTTATACACCCTGGCCTGGATTGAATTTCTCCAGGACTCAACACCCAGAGCACATCCACACTTCAACAGAACCCAAAAGTTCTCAGATCCTAAAGAGAAAACTTCATTATATGGATTATAGAGGTCTGACATCATATGAATGCTGTCCCACCAGTTGCTTTCAAGCATGTTCTCAGTGACCATGAAGACAGGGTACGACGTGCAGAACTAATACTTCTGTCACAAGTACGACTCATTAAGGGACTGGACTCCCTATAAAGTCCCATGGAATATCAACAACTGACAGGAAAAGAGAAAGGGTACAATGTTCCACAACTGCTAAAATTAGTTTTAAGCATTTTCTAGCATACAGTGGTGATGATCAGTGAGCTTAAGATAGATTAATCGAGAACAGTAATTTGACTGCATAAACAAGGGCCTGAAAATGCTGTCATCTGTATTAGGAAACAGGACTCGGAGAATTCACATGATCTGTCTCATAAAATATTTAGCAAAATACAGAACTCACTAATTACTATATAGTAATACACTGTACCACCACTAGATTTGGCCTTTTATGCCTCATAGTTCAACTAGCAGGAAAACCAGCTTTTTTGGGGGGTCTTTGAAAAGACAATTTCCTAATAATTCTGAAAGTATGGCAACGTGACAGATTTTGTATCATGAAACAAGAAAATTAGCACTCAGAATTCCATTTTAATAGAAAATCAGCTGATAATCACAGCTAAAAAACCCAAGGACAGGCAGACCAGCTGATTCTCAAAACCAAATTACAAAACAACTAACACCCAGAAGCTAACATGCATAAACAAAAGTCCAAAAATCTTTCCAGCCCTCACCAGATAAGTGAAAGCTCTGAAGAACAGAATTAAGAACAGCAAAACCACATGATCAACAAACAATAAAGACTTTATAATCCCATTTGTTAGTGCAGCAAAAAATTAAGGCCTTCAAAGCTGCTATCAGAAAATTCTAACATTACAATTATTCCAGTCCTAGAACACAACCATATTTGTACACCTCTCAAAGCAAAACACATTAGGCTCTCTGTCCTCACAACCCTCGAGGAAAACACCCCAGAAAGCAATTCCACACACAGTGCCAGTCTTCTGTTTGGTCTTTACCAGCACTAATTTGCACAAACTGTCTTTTAAACTAAATTTATTCTAAAACTATTTATGAATAGCTATCGTATAAGAACATCTTAAAAATGTATTTTCAGTAACTTTGTCACAATCCTGTGTTCCTATGCACAGCATGCTAAAGAAAAATCAGTAAATAATCCATTTGCCTCGATGGCACTAGAAGACAAAGTGTCTTCTGCTCCCAAAGCCACTCATGGAAAGACCTTTTGCTTCCCTTTTCTACAGAAGTCTTATTTATTTTGCTATCTAAAAGTATTCAAACAGTCTCAGAGATGTGATACATCCATTATACTGACAGGATAATTGTTTACTTCACACTGCCAGAACTTTCACGTTGTTCCCTTGAAATCCTAAAAGCTGAAATCCAATTCATCTCACTCCAGGAGCCGTGGACTGCTGCATCGAGGTACAGCTTATCCATTACATACCGCCCCTAACAGTCAGGTATCAGATCAGCAGAGGAAGAAAAAGCAACTCACACAAATAAAACATTTCTCTCATATGAGAATGAAAGGTTTAACTTTCCTTTCTAAGAGTTCTGGCCACGGGTAGGCGGTGTCTCTGGAAATGTCAAGTAGGTTTGTGGGTTTCTTTTCCCCCTACAGATGAAATGCAAAACTCCACCTGCAACACGGGTGGTTCGATGCAAGCCTGAGGCTCCACTTTCTCTGCAAAATAAGCTTATTTTATCCATGTGATTTTTGAGCTGAGGGATTCCAAGAAGTGGAAGGATGACAATGTACACCTGAAAATTTACATACAGAGAGGCAAAATGGGATCGACTTGAAGGTAGGAAAACTCAAATTTGTATTGTCAGCTTAGCAAGTGATGCTTCTCAGCTGCTCGATTGCTCTCAGTGGAATTTTTCTCTTTAGATTGTCCAGAGGCTTTTAAAACATAACACACATAACAGTAACTATCACTCTGTAATATATGCTTAATTACAGTTTGCAAATAAATCTCTTAATTTTTGATCAGCTGAAGTCTGGGTTTGAGTGGACTGTATCAGCTGCAGAATGCTAGAAATTAACAGTAGGCAAAATAAAATTGACAATTACATGAGAAAAAATGCAGGAGTAGTTCCAGTAAAAAAGAAACCAGCAGAAACGGGGTTAATTCTAGCCTTATAAGGCTGTTCAGCAGCACTTCCAACTGCACACAAATTAGAACAACCCTGGGAATCTACAAAGCTTGTTTTATTGCCAAGGACATGCAGCAAGATCTGCATTTTGCTCTTGTAAACTATCTTTTATTTATGACATTTTAAACCAAAACTGACTTTTATATGAATTTGGGTTTTTTTTACTGCTGGATCCTCAACAGGTGGCATTCAGTGCAGCTTTGCACACCCAAACACAAGTTTTTCCTGCCACGGCCATCGAAAGTGACACATCCATCAAACGTGTACCCAGGCAACAACCAGCCTTCTGTTGTCAGGAGGAAAATCAGCTCTGGAGAAATGGAATTAAGGTAAAAATAAAATGTTTCACAGTACATGGTTACCTGTAACGCTTGTAATTGCTTGGGTTTTGGTGGCCTTTCATGTGTAATTAAAATCTGACCACAGCCCTGCCTTTTAAAATCAATTGCTTAGACTGTTAACCTACGCTTTATTGTATTTAAAGCAGTTTTATTTCCTTATTCAAAAATAAAAGGATGCTACATAAAAGACAGTAGCTCATGTCCTCCACAGCTACTTAAAACTTTGAACCTTCTTCAAATAAATGTAATTTCATAAGGAGGTTTTAGCATAAAGAATTATGTTTTGAAAATTATTCAAAACATAGCAACAGCTACTGTGTATTTATGCCTATTCCATTAGCAAATAAAAGCTCTGGAACCAATGCTTTTAAGTATCTGCTAGCTGCTTCTGATAACTTCAGTACATTTAAGTAACCTCAGAGATAGATTTCTGACTGAAAAATATTCTAGCACTCCTACTCCATCAGCAATCTGCTCCTTTTTCTCCCCCAGACTGTACATAAGCAGGATTTAGGTCACGTAAAATGTGGAAATATACATGAATTGTACTAGTAAACAATTTCCTTTTTTGTGTGTGTTTTGAGTGCAATTAAAATAAAGGCTTTGGTACCAAGACAAAGATTAGAGCAATTAAAAATCCTTAAAATTTAAACACAAAATACCCTGGGTTATCATTTTCTTGATGGTTTATTTGTTTGCAGTGTCCTTTGTTTTTGTTTTTTAACTAAACTTCTAGCAATGCTTTATGTCCACAGCATTCAACATTTATAAGTAAACAAATCAGAATACTGATATTTTCCATTCCTATCCGGAAGTCATTGCAACATGATTAATCAAAGAAAAGCAAATTGAATGTAATAATGTTGGTGTAAATCAATATGCTGCTTGCAGTACATTTGCTTCTAAAATTCTAAAGCTTTTTCCTTCCCCCTGGAAGCAGAAGGAACCAACTGCTTTCCATCTCCATTGCCTTCCCCGCCACAGACTCTGCTATTGAAAGGCTCTCAATAGCCTTCCAAGCTGATGATAAAATAAATATACAGTTCTCTCTATATAAAGTTTTCCTTCTGTAGGCTAAACTCACTCATCTGATTTTCTGTATTTCTATACTTTCCCATACTGAATCCCTGATGGATACAGCAAATCGTAACAGACCTGCCCTCGCAATAAATTGTCACCTAGAACAAATTTAAGTTCTTTTAACTGGAACTCTGTATATGTGTGTGTGTATACACATGTGTATATATACATACCCATTCAAGCACAATGTTTCCTACAACCTCAGCCGTGTCTGTTAAGTTAGCAGAAGCTTATGGTACAATGCTGGAGTAGGAGATTAATTGTTTTCTATTTGCAAATTGTAGGTCCAAGGAAGTTCATCGATTAGTAAGAGAAAACAAATGGAGATAAAAGTCCACTGCCTTCCAGCTTGCATGAAGAAACACTGTTGATGAAAAGCTTTTATTAAAGAGATCCAAGTACCATAATGGTAAAAAGATTCCTATGTGATCTTAAGGCATACAGGAAGTGCAAATTATCTTATTTGCAATGTATATAGTACCCTGGATCCCCCCCAAAAACCCAGGAAATTCACCATTTGTACTACTAGATTTCAATTTTAAATCTAATTTGACTCAAAGAATTTTAATTTTCCATACAAAAGCATAAATCTCTGTTCATTCCAATCAAAATGCTTACTAAGATCTTAGCTGAAAACAACCAAAAAACTGATTCTTTTCACATTACCACCAAACTGTAATATTATCTTTTCTGCAGGTATTTTAACCATGGAAGCTTACACTGCCACAATATCACCTGTTATATGTAACAACACAACTTTTCACCTAAATGGATCACATTTGTGTAATGAAAGCCTATCTTCTAGGTTAGCTGATAAATCAGAACACCAACAATATGTTATTGGTCTTTTCTTATCCTGTCTTTACACAATATTTCTTTTTCCTATTGGTTTTGTAGGAAACATTCTGATACTGGTTGTCAACATAAGCTTTCGTGAAAAAATGACCATCCCAGACCTTTACTTCATAAATCTTGCAGTAGCTGATCTCATTTTAGTTGCCGATTCTCTCATTGAGGTTTTTAATCTCGATGAAAAGTACTACGATATCACCATTATTTGTACCTTTATGTCTTTGTTCCTTCAGATCAACATGTATAGCAGCATTTTCTTTCTGACATGGATGAGTTTTGACAGATACATAGCACTGGCAAAAGTAATGAGGTCCAACATATTCCGCACTATGCAACACGCTAGATTAAGCTGTGGCCTCATATGGATGGCGTCTATTTCTGCAGCACTAGTTCCATTTACAGCTGTGCATTTACAACACACCGGAGAGGTCTATTTTTGTTTTGCAGATGTAAAAGAGATCCAGTGGCTAGAAATAACCTTGGGGTTTATTATCCCCTTTGTGATCATCGGGCTTTGTTACTCACTAATTGTTCGAGTTCTTATAAAGGCACACAAGCACAGGAGTCTCCGTCTGCGGCGACAAAAAGCTCTTCGGATGATTTTTGTTGTTGTTTTGGTTTTCTTTATCTGCTGGCTACCTGAAAACGTCTTCATTAGTGTTCAGCTTCTTCAAAAGAAGAGTGAGCCTGTGTCTTCAAGCAGCCCATCCTTCAGGCACGATTATCCTTTAACGGGGCACATTGTGAACCTAGCAGCTTTTTCTAACAGCTGTTTGAACCCCTTAATTTACAGTTTTCTAGGGGAAACCTTCAGAGACAAACTGCGACTGTACATCGAGCAGAAGACAAAAATGTCAACCTTACATCGCTTTTGTCAGGCTGCCTTGACGTCTGTCATTCCTGACAGCAATGAGCAATCAGAAGTCTGATTTACTAGTGGTTGTATCAAACATGACTGTGAAGTTGTAAAATAGTGAACAAAATGCTTGCTACTAACAGAAAAAAGTGTGTTTGTACATATATATATAGTCTCACTCTGAGTATTGAAGGTTTATATTCAAAATGTTTTTATGACAAGACTTTAATGTAGAAGAGTATGTTTTAGAGTTATATTTAATTATGAACAGGATTATTAAAAATGAGCACTGAAAGAGCTTTATTTTGTATTATACATCAATGAATGACAATATAGAAGGAAATTTTATCAAGTTAGGAAGACTCTAGATGTAACCTGATTATCAGAGATGCTACTTTGCTGGTGTATGTAAGGTACTTCCACTGAAATAATGAAGCTACCATAAGAGTGGGGGGAAAAAAATCATTACAATCTATTGATGTGGAGATGCAGAAAGCATTGATTTTTTGTTGGTTTTTTTATCCCAATATGTTAAGATAAATGACTCTGCTTAGAAGAGCTACATCACACTATCATCACTGTAATCTAGCATGTCTTCCACAACTTCTTAAAAATCTTAATATAATCTAGCACGGTGGTGAGTTTTCGTCACTGTTTACATCAGTACTTAATCAAAACTGAAATCATCCATAGCAATATTATTCATCTCAAAGAGCTTTAGAGAAGCAAAATGCAAAGCTTCATTCTGCCTTTTAAGGCCTGCCAGAGAGAGTCTTTTGCAGGACAGACATAATCAGGCCTTTTGTCAAAAAGGCCAGTGCATACGTACGTACATTTGTATCTGCCTTCAGATTTAAGTGCAACTTACATGAGATGTCTCTACAATTAGCAGACCTATTTCAATTACCAAAACAAGATGCTGTGGATTTAAGAGAGTCACATTCTGCAAAAGAATATAAAAATCACTTATGAAAACAGCAGCCTCACTTGTTATAAAGGAAAAGCTTACGTAATGGGAAGAGTGATTAGCTATTATCAGATCTGCACCTTGTGCACTGTCCATCCCACCCCTGAAACCACCAGCCTTTCAAGATTAAGATGCACGTGGGTTGCTTTGTTCATTTAAAGATTAATTCTACTAAGAACAGAGATGTTAGCTCCAGGAACTTTTAACACCATTGTTTTCAATCTGATCAATGTTTGGTACAGGTTACTGATGAACTTGTTCCAAAGAAGCTATAAAGTTCATAGAGATTAGTGTGCCAGATCATTAAAACATCACTTGATGCATCTCTGAAGTGAACAAACTAATTTCACCTCTGTGCTGATTGACTTAAGAACCAGAACTCTGCAGAACAAGATGCTTTGTCCTGTTTTCAAATGTCATGTATGAATTAATTAGCACACAAAGGATTTTTTAAAGGATTTTTTTTAAACATAGACACTTAATGACTAAAGTTACTGAGCAATAAAGAAAACAGTGAAAACAATGATTCCAGGCATATTTCTCATGAAATATTTAATTTACTAGTGGAAGCTCTGGCCACAAAAGGCTTGACCTATAAACAGAAAGGCCACAAGACGATGACTGAATTTGAAATAGAGAGCTAGATAGTCCTGCAACTGAAACAGGAACTGCAGGGTGGAGTTTGCAGCAGCTGCTGAGTGTTTGCAATAGACTGTTCATCTCTAACGAAAAATGGCATTTAGTCACAGCCTTGCTGTAGAACACCAAGAATTTCTTCTCAAGAAAGACACAAGCATCACCCTGCCTTCTCTGCACAGACCAACACTTTCCAAGACATCACACACCACTGTGCTACATCAAACACAGCCCTTTCTCCCTTATTATTTTCACTTTTGGAATTAGCCAAAATAACTCAAACCCTACTGACTGCTATTTATGTTAATCACACCTTGAGAGATAGCTATTTCAGACAACACAGAACTGAAGGATAATCATCTTGGCTATGAAATTCTGTGAATTATGATGCTCTTCTGAGATTACAGATACATTGGGTTTGTGTAATCTTGACACTTGTCATGAATAAATAACTTATTTGGACAATAGGAATCCACTTTCCCAATTGCAGTTGTTGCTTATTTTGTTTTCATAAACAAACTCCTTTCCTCTCCTCCCTCCCAACACAGGAATCCAGTTTTTGATCAAGGCTACTGCAGAAGCCCTTTCATCACCAATGTAGATTAAGTCAAGAAAATGTCTTTGTTCAGAAGCTTGAAATAATAAACAGTAGTAGCAAATGCTTGTGCATACATACTGTGAAATAGTTTGTTTCTACATGATTGGGTATGTGTCCTCATTGCAGTGAAGTTTAGGAAGCTTCAGATTACTATACTATGAAGAAAACAATATTCACTCAACCTGAAGCAACCTATCACATGCTTAAAACCAAATCTCAGCTAACTGATGAGATTCCTCTTGTTAATATTTCAGTACAGGCTTACAAACTGAAATTACTAACTTTAAACATGCTACTTAAGAAGTACTCTCCAAGGTAACAAAGTGGCACACTTATTCCCAAAACTTTTATTTTTAAATAGTAACTATTTACAAAGTTATATTTACATAGATGCCACACAAATTCCATGTACTTATATATACACACAAACACAAAATGCTTTCTGCAGCCTAACATCTTGCAATAACTCGTTACCATGGCTTATCCATTAAAATAATATGAGTGCAAGAATTCTGATACAACTTCACTTAAATTTTCCCACTAGTCTCTCACAAATTATTTAATTTAAGAAAACATTTCCATATGCCTTTCTAATATGCTCATAACAACTATGATATTTAAAAACCTGTTTATCACAGCTGCTTACAATCTTTGCTGTAATAGTCTATAGCAAGTCCCCAGACAAAAGAAGTCTAGTATTAAGAAAATCACATAGAGGAAGGGAATAATTTAAAAATAAACAAAAAAACTTATCATAACCAAAGAGTACCTTAATCTTTTAACTGCTTTTGAAAATAATGCCTTAACACAAAACTATCTTGAAAACAGAGGGTATTACTGAGTATCTATAAAGAAAACAAATCCAAACAGCACAAACTAGCACTAGGCTGAACCTGGTAAGACTGAAAACAACTGTCTTCCCTCAGCTGTGTAAAAGTCCATGAGAAAAAAATTTTTTTTTAAAAAGGTTTCTGATAATTTAACTGTTACTTTGCATCCTTTTTACACTTTTAAGAGTTCCACTAAATACCCACAGTACAGGCAAAACACATCCAGAACAAGCTAAGTTCATCAGTCTAAAGAGAAAGCTTGAATAATTTACAAAAAGCGTTACATGATGCAAGGGCATGTGACAGAGAATTTGAATCAGTGAGTCAGGAGATCCCAGATTCTGTGCAAGGCTTTGACATAGTACACACAAGATGTAAGAAAAGTCACATTCCCCCTTCCCCTTTTGGCTCCATGGAAAAGTCACAACACAAGCATTCAGAATAGTTGATCCACCAATTCCAAGAGACAACATGCACTATAAAATAAACTAAAAAAAAACAAAAAGCAGCAAGAGTCAGAATTCTTAGAAACAAGCTGGACACCCCACATGTTTTATCAACTGGAAAAAAGATACAGGTTCATCTTATACTCCCCCAATATAACCTGATATTATTAGTTGAAAATGGCTTATCTGGCATAGAAAATCCATTCTACTAAACTTGCAAATAAGCAAGCTTTAAAAAAAAAGTTTAGCACAAAGTTTAAACAAGAAAATGCTTTCAGAATTTCAAACTAAGTATTTGTGTTTTAAACAGAATTCACAGTGCAGACTCTATAATCTTTTTTCCAGCCATCAAGTTGTGTTAGAAGCTGAATTTTTTTCCCCTGTGTAAGGATTTTGCTGCATTCTCTCTGCTGTTTATTAACATTGCAAAAGTGAAAAGGTTGTCTGAACAATTTTAAATGGTTGGGATTGTCACACACAAAAAAAAAAGTGTCAGAAAGTGGTTTACCGTAAGTAAAAGCGTGTCAGGTTCAACTCTGATTATCATTTAATTCCATTTGAACTTGCTTCTGCTTAAGTAGGAAAAACAAGTGAGCATGAAGAAGGCAGGTTTGAATTTTAATAGCTATTCATGAAGGTAAGCCAATGGATTAATTTGATTTTGATTGAAAACAACAACGATAAGGGTTTCACTTAAACAGGAAGGAAGGACACTGTCCCTTATCACTCTTACCTTACCCATTCAGACCATGAGACAAATATTTAAGACTTTTATCTTCGTTAATTTGGCCCTGCACTTTTCTAACTCTATGGACTGAATTATCTCTTTGCAATACAAGTTTACACTTACATCACCAGCTACATCTGCAGCAGCCCATTAGGACACAGACCCAGCCACTCCTTGTTCAAGGACCACTTACCTTAAGAAATCATTATTTTTAATTTTATTGAATAAATATTTCACCAATAAACCATTTCCACCTTAGATATGCACTTTAGCTTTTCAATGTTAAATCTGCAACAACAGCTGAACAATGACAGTGAACAAGTCATTTTCTAGACACATAGACCACATAGACACATACTCTCCAGCCCTGGTGCTTGTGATACGTGCCCTGCTCTGTATTTTAGAGAAATTCATGTTGGATTTTAAAATAAGAACAGTCTCCTCTGTTCATATTTATAATTTAGGTGTCCGTTCCTCAAAAGTATTGTCCAAACTATTTATTCCACATTGACATATGACACACCAAACTTTTAGCCCTTGGCTTTTGGCTTCCTTTTAAACTTCCATTCCATCACACAGCAGCACGACACAGCCAGGAGCTAAGAATAAACAGTTGCATACTGAGCCAGCCACCCAAGATGACAACACAAAAGCAATGCCTTCTCAGGACTTCAGACACTGCAGGATCAGCACGTTATTTTAAACTCAGTCTATGACCAGTTATTTTACATAGAGCCAGTGAACTCCACTACAAAATCTAAGGTGATGGTCTGTCTTGCAAAGTAACCTGTGTGTTTCAAATGGCTTTTGAAGTTGTTCAACCCTCGTGATAAAACCATGTTTGGGTTTCTAACCTATTTTCTCAGCTTGTTCAAATGAATCTCCTACAGGTATATACAGAAATTTTTTTAAGTTCTCAATTAATAAACTACCAAACCATTCATTAGCAAAAAGTAAAACTTCACTTTTTAAAATATCCCTTCTCTAAATAAATATTTAATGCAGGGTAAGCCTTTCCAAAGCAGCAATGTACAAGTCCCACCTCACTTGACCTGCAAGCAAAAAAATCAACGAAAAGGATTAAAACCTTTTCAGACTGCATGAAATGAGTTTTCTGGAATGTCTTCAGAAAAAAAAAAGAAGAAAAAAAAATTGAAGAAAAAAAAACCCATACTAGAAAAACAGGAAAGTTATTGGAATATTGCTAAATTATCCTTAGAAACTGGAGTTAAGGCTATTTTTACAGAAAGAACTCAGCAGCAGAAATGCCTAATAGCAGTGAAGATTGATTTGTTTTCTGCCACAGAAACATTCCTTTCCTGGTTATTGTTTTAATAGAAACAGAAATATAAAGACAAAGAAGATTTTCTTCCTTTCAATCTCTCTCCATTCAGCACTACAGGAGAGAACTGGCCTTTACCTGACTATAGAAACCTTCTAGCTCTTGTGTTTGACTACTTAGTTATGAGTGGAGCACACACAGCAACTGAGAAACCAAGGGAAGAGCTCACTTAAATGATGTGATGATATTCCAAACATCCACCTGTTCACAAGGACATGTAGTAATAGGATGAGGGGTAATGGTTTTAAACTAGAAAAGGATAGATTTAGGTTGGATATTAGGAAAAAATTCTTCACTATGAGGGCAGTAGATCACCAGCCCATAACAAGGATGAGGATCCATTGATAACTGCCCCTGCAAGACTTGTGCTGTTCTCTCACAGACATGGTGAGAGACCTTTAGGTCTTGACCAGAAGATTTTATTACAAGATGTATATGATCAGGACAGTCAGCCACTGCTATTCTAAGCCCAAACTAGACCATGACTTAATCCAGAAAAGTCTTTCTAAAGAAGTTCCTGTGTTTTAGGTGAAACATGGTAGAGCTTTACCATGAAAACAAACAAACATCTCACAAGTTTATTGCAAATGCCTTTGGAATATCACGGAGCTACTGACTTGGACATAAGAACAGTCACAAAAGATGGGGCTTTCATAAAAAGATAGGAAAAACTTATCTATTCCAAAGGTAACTAGAAAAAGAGAACCAGCAAATAGTAAGAAGCCTCTGAAGTCTACTCAGAGGCCACAGAAAGCCATGACTGATTTTACTGACCATTATAGCTCAGTACAACAGTTCCATAACCACCAAGTTATTTTATGAGTGGGTAAATGTGGATAACACCCATTTGTGATTCAGGACATAATGTTAAGGTAGGACAGAAGGATAGTTATTAAATGCAGATATTTGCCCCAACATACTTAAAATTTTCAGTTTTATGTAACCTCTCTGCACCTTTTTAAGTGATGCAGCTCTGAGTCTTCAGTACACTCTGAACAGCTTTGCCGTGTTTCAACTGTAAGATAACAGGAGCAGAGCTTTGTCTTCCCTTGCATATATATGCACTTTGCAAAAGCCTGGTTTACAGATGCCAGTTATTAAGTTCATGCCAAGAAATTTAATAAAACATTGGTTGATGATCTTCTGTTTGATGTCCTACAGAACTCTTGTGGGATTCAATTAGAAATAGGTAAATGCATTCAAAGACAGAGTCTGGTTCTTTAAGCAAAAGTTTCCCCTGTCAAATCCCTTCACGCTTGTACCCTCATTATTTCAGGCAGCTTTTAAAAGTCAGATTAACTTTTCTGTTCTAATTACCTGTTGGATGTAACAGACATGCACTTTACAAGTATTTATTACTCTGCATGGCTTTGATCTAATACCCGAGTCATTTTATCTACGCTGTAATTTATTAATTAACATACATAAATATACACTAATCTTTCATGTGGCTCACAATATTGCATCCTTCCACAAAGGTATTGTGGAATAGGAAATGTCTGGTGAAGTAATTCCAGTTTCTCATTCATACTACAGAAGCATCCTCCTCCTCTTACCCGCTCTAAAGTTTTGGGGGATTTTATTTTTAAATCTATTCCAGCAACACACAATTTGTATTTTATAGAAAACCCCATACCAGGCTCCCATGGTGTTTAAAAAAAAAAAAAGAATTTTGTCAAGGACAGGGAAAAACTGCTGCTTTTTTGTATGAACATATTTTAAATGTCCAAATCTATGCTGTTTTGGGGAGGGGGGTGTTTGAAAAAATTAACAATAGTAACAATAGCAGTAAAGAGAAAATAACAAATCCCCACAAATCTGGCTTGCATTAATACTTCATACTATACATGGTTCCATGTTACAAGCCCTGTCAAGAACAATTGCCTTGGGATGCCCACTTCTCTGCTCTTTATCCTGGATCAGAACAGAGCAAACATTCATCCTTCCAAGCTTATAACCTGATTTTTTGCCAAGTAGAACATGCTTTGTCAAGTCACACACGTAATGGGAGGGGTGGGGTTCTTTTTTTTCCCTTTTTTTAAACTGAAATTATACATAATTTGAGGTTTTGTGACACACTTTCTATATTCAGCACTTTGGGTTTTTTCCAGTGATTTTCATTTACAATGCATCTCTCCGTGATGAGTTAGATATCATTAACATAAAACCAGAAAAAAATCATAACTGACAAAGGACAAGAGACAATGTTCTCACTGGAGGGGAGCTGGGTGACACTGTCAAGCAGACCTAACCTCTGCTCCTTCCTTCAACAACTGCTCAAAGACCGTTAACTCAACAAATCCAGCCTGCAAGTGGGAATCCTGTGACCGTATTGCCAGCTAAGTCTTGAAAGAAGGGATTTATACTGGAAATGCAACAAGAACCATCAAGTAAGGTCTCACCACTAAGTAACATCAGGAAGATGAGAGGAAGCATCAAGTATATGTTCCAAGAAGGAAGAATTTCCCCCCACTCAACGGTGATGAAGGGAGGGTTGCATTTCAACACCAAACTCCCCATCACTTAATACTGCAGCTATGTTAATAAAAATGAGGGATTAACATTCAGTGTACAGGGATTAAGGCAAATACCCAGAATTAGCATGAAACTTTTGCTGGTTAATATGTAATGAAGAATGCACAATTCCTTTAAACAAAAGTAAGAAATACACCACATCTTGTTTATACCAAACACAGTTGGGGACGTGAGCCTTTCGCCTGGGAAAACCATCTTCAAAGTAGCAACTGTTTTCCCAGCTGTGAATACTCTTTCCTGGGAAATCTATTCCTACCATTACAAAAATAATTTTCAAAGGAATGTAAAATTATTCAGCCTAATCTATGCATATCCGTATTTCAGACACAATTTTGTACCTTCTTAGACATGTCTATTTACAAAAGGCCTACTATTCCCTATAAACACTATATGGTGTCACAATCAAGTTTACCTCTTAAAAGTAAATAAATGTATAGTTATTTAATAAAATAAAGCACCTCTATCAATATTCTGATGAAAATGTGTTATTAGGAAGCAAATGTTTCAGTCCCACAAACAGCTTGTCCTCAAATTTGGGGGTTGGTTTTGGAGTTTTTGTCTTTTTCATAACTTGAGAAATATCACTTTGATGGTAAGAAAGCAGACAAACCAAGTGAGATGTCACACAGTAAGTCATAAATGACAAATGGGTTTATAACTTCATAGTTTCTGCAAGTCCTAGAAGCCCATCATCAGGCAGTGAGGCAATCAGAAGCCAACAGGCCAGCAAGCCTGTCTCTCTGTGCAAGTAAGGAAAGATACAGATGAACCAAGAATGAATATTCAACTGGAAGGTAGCTCAAATAAAAGAGAAACAGGCCCAACATTTCAATTACAGAATGCCCAGACCCAGCAGCCTAGGACACACTAATATCCATGCTGTCATTTAGAACCTATCACCCACCCCTTTATTGCCAGAAGAAACTGCCAACTGTTGATGTATCCTTACATCAAGGCACGAGAGGGAGATGGAGGGGTGGGGAAGCTGAAAGATTGTGTCATCTTCTCTTCATAATGTTAATAAAACTATATTTGCATGTTAGAGGGAATTTTTAAATGTTAAAAAACCCAAACACCAGTACAAGATCCTTGTTTTAAGATGTTATGCTAAATAAAATGTACTTTTTGGAATTCATTTTCCTTTCTTTCAATATTTAAGATTGTTTTTTAATATATTTCTTAAAGAGCTAATAAGCACAGATAATGTTAATGCATATGACAGGATCAAACTAAGAAAGCAAAACTAAAAAAATTCAGGAAAAGTTGATGGTGGAATTGCAATGCAAGCAGTTTCCAAAATGTATTTTAATGTATATAAGATGCAGTTAACATTAGTAGCTTAATAATCAGGTGAAAATCCAACAGCATCACACCCAGCTGTAAATTCACGGCAGCTTTTAGAATGGGAAAACACAAGACAAGTTATTTGATGGTTACAAGATAAGCTTCCATTAATTAAAAAAATAAACTAAATGGAACAATAAAGGATTTACTGGCTTTATCTGCAAATCATCCACAACTCATTATTTCAACAACAGGCTTTAGTATGAATTAATGGGCTGTCAAATAAATAAATACACTTCCCGATGATAGCTTTACAGTATCTGCTTGATAGGTTTTGTAGCATGAATGTCTGGTTTGCATTCATTAAACATGCAAATTCCTACCCCAGTTACCTGATTACATGCAGCAATACAGATCATATCAAAGCAGCATTCCTAGCTGTTCTATCAAGCTCATGCCAAATTGTTTATCTCCACAGTTTAAACATAATTTTTCAGGATTTTCCACTACTACAAGCAAAGATTTTAAACTGGGTTTTTTTTTCTGTGCTTTGCTTTACTGTAGTAGCAGCTTAATAACTCCTTATCAGCCTTTATGATAGCCTCCAAAAAGCTGAACAGAAAAACCCTTTCCCTACTAATTTTGCCATTTTCCATTTAGTAAACAGATCTTGCTGTTTGGGCACCTGCACACTAGCCCTCTGATTAAAGACACACCATGAGCTACTTGTTTATTTGCCATTGTTTGTACTGCCTGCATGGAATCTCAAAAATTAAATTCCTTTCCCACTGATTTTGCCTTTATCTGGGGAAAATGTTGATTCCTCCTCCTCCGACCATTTGCAATGCTGAAGATAACACAGAAGGAAACACCCACTGAGTGTGTGAGCAGGGTACCTAAAGTACCCTTCAATCAGAAACGAGGGGGTTTGATTTACAAAGATTGATTGCCTCTTAGTCACTGCAACTGTCCTTTAAGTTACATGTCTGCCAGATTAAATAGGAAAAAAACAGGAAATTAATAGTGTCTTCTGTGGATTATGAATTGAGTCTTGCCTCAGTAGATGTTCAACTCCAGAAAAACACCTTACCCTTCTGAAGATAGCCTGCAACTCTGAAAACAGGACTGGACAAACAAGATCTACCCTTAAATTACAAGGTTAAAAGATCATTTTGAATCAAAAAGGTCATTCTGGGTAGAACTCAAACAGCCTCATAAACAAAGCAACCACAACATGCTGCTCTGTACGTACAGTGTTGTGTCAGTAGTGCTGCTTCAATAAGCTTCACAGCACCAAGCTGAAATTTGAAGGGAAAAGAAATCCATAAACAGAAGTAAGACAGGAGTAATTGCAAACAAGCACTTGCAATGGTTCTGTTATTTCCAGATGACATGTTAACAATATTGTAAATATCTTTTTTCCCAGAGGACTGAAACAAAGTTAATTTGTGTCACACGAGGTACATCAGAAAGCTTTTATTTAAGGAGCTGGGATTTAACTTCTAGACCACCAGTCTAGATGGCACATTTTAAATCTGTTTTCTTTATGCCTGTGTTATGTGACAACTTAAAAGAATAATCTCCAATTACAGGGAGGTTTAACATACAAGTATGTTAGTAAACTACGAAGTCACTGAACACCAAGTAAAACTAATCTCCAGGCATTAATAAAAAAATCAATGTTTAAAATATGGAGTTTGTTTTGCTGAGCAGTGAAGCAAAACAGTAACATTATGAAAAACAGCCAGAAAAAAGCACATAAGGCTGAATTAAGTGTAAAGCTTGCATTGCTTGGCTCCACTAGTGATGTGTCATTTACAGCTGTGTGGTTCTATGACCATTCATGAAAACAGCGATACTGGTCTTGAATTGCTCGCTGCTATTTAATGTAAACAGAAGAAACACAGTAGACAAAAATCAATAAAACAACAAGATTACTCTGAAAGGTCAAGTTGGCCAAGGAAAAATGCTTTATTCTTGGGCTGGTAAGAATTTTTGAAACAAATTTCATGAAGGAGTGATCAATGTGCACTAAATCTAGTCGCTTAAGACACATTTCAGCTTGCCTGCCTGCAGCTCTATAACAATCAATTAGAGATTTAAGTTTTCCACTTTGGAGACTAAAACTGCTGTGCTAGAATAGGAGTAAATCATGGCAAGTAGTGACTTACTGAACCAGTGAAACCTCTCTCCCCCAGCAAAAGCAGCATATATAATGTGTACATAGTTACTATATAGCTGTTTTTTTACTACTTTCCATCATATGTGAGAGGCCTTAGGAGAAAAATGTGGGGTTTTTCCATTTAGTTACCTCATTAAAAGTCAATCAGAGCTCATCAGAATCTAGTCATCATGCTCCAGGAATTTCCATACATCTATCAAGGTTCCAGTTTATTTTAAAGTGACAGAAATAAAATTAAAGGAAGTCAGGCTCCAAAGTAAGTGCTATATAGCTGTGCCTTAATTTTTATTCTCAATTTTTTTGGAACCACTCAGCTTCACTGAACACATCACTCTGCAGCCTCACAGTCTCTCCTGATCTTCCTGTACACACAAAGTGATTTTACATTATTTTCTACTACATTTTCCACACTAACAAAGTTTAATGACCGAAAGATTTTTAAAGCTTAAATGCCATTGTGACCTATTTCACACAAAGCTGGGAACAGATATGCTGAGTAACAACCAAACTGGTAAACTGCTAACTTGCATTAACCATCTCCAAGTAAAGCTGTTTAAGATCTGCCTGACATTTTTCATTCTCAACAGCCACTTCAAGCAAAAAACATGGTCTGCTAACTTGCACTTTCCTACTATCAACAGCTACAGTTTATAAAGCTGATGCCAAAAAATAGCTTGTCATAGACCTTATAAGGTATTCCCTATTACTAACACTATATACATGTTTCAGCCACCCACTGACACCAACTTTTATAGTTCTAGCAACTGTTGTGCCTGTGGTGTTCCCTCATAGTATCATGGATTCTTTTCTCTTTTTAATCACAGTCCCACAGTCTGCGTGGCCAAGAAAAATTAATTTGGGGGTTCTAAGAACACTTGACATCAGATGGCCCAAAAAGGCCCCATTTGCTGGGGATTTGAAGCCCACTTGGGATGTTTTCCACTTTTACATGATGCTATTGTCACAGGTGATAAAATCTTTATTTTAGCATTTTGATTTCACACTGCTTTTCTCCTGGAAAATTATTTTCACTGAAATAGACTGACAGTCCTGTTAACCTAAAGTCTGTAATACACATCCTACAAAGGAAAGGAGAAACATTCCCTCTTATTAAGCTATGATATGAGACACTAATTTTTTTTTTGCTTTGACATAGACAAAAATGCAATCTTTCCCTACCTTGGTACATTTCTATCGAGTTTCAAAACCACAAGAACTTACAGACCTCTGAATAGTTCCTGCCAATAGGTTGGCTTTTCTTATATTATGCTTTGCAAACTTGCAAAGCAATATGTAGAAATGCTTATGCATGCAAAAGCTCTCAAAAATATTCCTGCTAATGAGCTTAAATAAAATCTAATAAAAGTAAGTACTACTTTTTAGTTATATAGCTCAACAGAGATCATGTATCTTGTGATAAATGAAATAAAAAGCAGCTTTCACATCAGTTTTAGGTTAGGTAAAGAAACATAAGACAGTTTTTAAGACCACAGCTTAATATCACCTTGACAATTCAGAAGGAAAACACCTTTGCCCTTCCTTCGCCAGTCCTCAACAGTACCAAACCACTTAATATTTCTTTGACCCACATACAGAACCACTCAGAACAGCAGAATGGAATCACCCTGTTAATGCCATCACAAAATAACACCTTACAGCTTTAAGTTCCCACTTAAATAACATCTCAATATTGCTAATTTCATTCTAAAAAATTAATAAAATGTTCGATAATACAAAGAGACTGCTGACACCTTCTGGCCACTTGACATTCCATCAAAAAATCAAAAGGATTTCCAAGAAAACATCATTCATGTTTTTCCAACCACTCAGTATCACATGAAGACTTAAGCTATGCCTATAGTGCCATATGACAGTTGCTTAAAGCCTCTTGGTTTGCCTTTCACCCACATTCTCTCACAGAAGCATCCAAAACAAACAGAGATCTTGTACTCTGACTTCTACAATTGTATCCAGACTTGGCATAATTTATCTCCCGCTTTTAACTTCCACTCTAGATATAGTGCATGTATGGAATCACTGCAACTGAACCCAATGACTAACCCTGTCACATGCCAAGTCACAATATATCCAGATATTATCTGATTAAACAGGCAAAACTGGGAGAACCTACCTGCAGGTCTTGCTTCTTTTTCTTTGGTTTGGTTTCTGATTCAAGCTCTCCCTTTTGGGCCACATGTTGCTTTAACTTTTTTCTTTTTTCTGCCTTCTTTTCTTTTTTTTCCACTTTCACTTTCGGCATTCTAAAACAGAACTGTTCTGTAAGAGAAAACACAGGCAATTAGATCCTTTATTTATATCAAATACTATTCATGTACACAGGCAGTTATAGTATAATTACACTAGTATGAGAATTATTTGTGACTCCTTTACATGAAATGTATGTCTGCACTGAATTTTGACCCAATTTGGAGAATTTACATGTTTCCTTTAGGCATACACTACAGTTAAGGTACTGTAAAACCACAATATCATTTTCTGTTAGAAAGCTCAACACCAATTATTCTCATTGCCCCCATCATGGAAAATGCTTCACCATCCCTCCTGTTAGTAACCCCCTGTAACTCACACTGTTCTTTCTGCAGATTATAACGCACCACACTTAAGTGTTTGATTAATTATCTATGAGACATCAACAATCTGACCTCTCTCTTGTCAAAATACATGAATGTAACCACAAGTCACCTCATTAACATACATGTGCATGCACATACCTACAAGCAAAAAGCAAACTTACTTAATCCCTAAACAGTTTTAAACTGCCAGCTCTGTTTATAGTGCAAATTTTCCTATTTTCAACGGGGAATAGGGAATAAACAGGCTTTGTGTCTCACAGATCCCATCTTTCATTGTGCACCGACATAAGAGCAAAGGAGTTGCAGAAGACCTGGTTCTGAAACCAGGTCAAGCTGTAACTGTGCAATATATCTCCAGGAGAAAAACCCAATTAAAGTGTCTTTCAACAGCTGCCCCAACAGTCACTTTCCGTGTAACAGCACAAACGCAACAGCTGACTCAGTCACAAATCCGGAGCTTGAAACACGCTCCGAGAGACGAGCCAACCCACCACCCCGGTTCGGCTGGCACCCATGCAGGAACCCACACGTCCCACGGCCCCACCCGTGCGGCCTGACAGAGCGACAAGGGCCCAGCCCTTACCACGGCCACGCCGCAGCCCCTCGGCCACCCGTGCTCCTGCCAGGCCAGGCCCTGGACGGGAAAGCACCGGCCGCCTCAGCGGTGAGGCAGCTCCAGCCCCCCCCACGCCGGCTCCCCGCCGCTTGGTGACAATAGCTTTGAACTCTGAGCGTTCGCAAGAGCGGCCACCTGAGCATCTCTCACAGTAAAGTGGCCGCTGCTGCCCTTACCCCGGCCCTACCCACCGGCTGCTCCGCAGCTTACGCCCCACACCGACCTCGCCCTCCATGGGGGTGCGGGCACGCCAGAGGGAAGATGCGGTACGAAACAGCCCAGCCCGCCGGGCCGGTGGCGTGCTATCCCCAGGCCGCCCCAACCCTCTGGCCGCGCAGGGAAGCGCCCAGAGGCCCACCCCCCCCCCGCCCCCCAGACGCCCCCCNGGACTTAAAGCACCCACCTGGAACACGCGTGCTGAAGAGCACTCGGCCGGCTTTTGGAGGCGCGTTTGACGTCACTTTTCCGCGACCAAACGTGCCGCTGAAGACGTCCCAGCCTCCGGGGTAGGGGCGGGCCAAGACCTGTGGCCCCGCCCCGGGGCCCCGCCCCCCATTGCCTAAGCGGTTCCCGGGATCCCCCGTGACGGACACGCAGGGTCCTGGCAGGGATCGC
>VXBZ01010476.1:6909-30336 GCA_013399135.1 Heliornis fulica | reverse complement strand
ACTCTCCACTGGAAACCCTTCCCATACCATGGGTGGGGTGCAGGATCTCATCTGGGGACAAGCAGCATTACACATAGTACAGAAATATCACGAAGTCCCGGTGCTGTGGCAACACACTAGGGCTGAGTCATAGCCTTCGAGCACACAGGATAATCAGTAGGTGTGGTACCTAAAGTTAGAGCTGTTGTTCAGCGTGAATAAGGAAAGCATGCTTTCTATGTTTAACCTGCCTAAAAATAACAATTGTTTTATTACACAGCCCATTGTGACATCATGTGGTTAAATGCAGTATTACAGATACTGTCAGATAAAGAGTTTTGGCCATACAACTACATCAAACTGAACTCTCTGGAAGTAACAGTGGTAATTCATGCCTACACCACATATTCCATTTGGCCAACTACAGCTTTCTATGTAACTGATCTTGCCCAAAACCTTCTCCTGGATGAGATGACATCACACTGGGACAAGTGTGAATGAGATAGCACAGCCATTTTGTTCTGATGACTAGAACTTAGATTATCTCTGCCCTTTCTGATTTAAGGCTTACAACTCACTATGGTGATTGTTTACATGCTCTCTTTATGAAGGGACATAAATCCACATTTCCTCTTCAGGCAGGATTTGCTTCTTCATCAAAAGATAAAGGCTCTTCACAGAGAAAGAAGAGACACATAGTCTTTGTGCTGCAAGGCTGTATAAAGCAATTGCATTAACCATACCTACATCTCTCACAGCATTATCAAAGATTGTTTTCCCAGGTCAAGGAACACCACACCTTCCACTATGCAAACTGCTCATCCTCCCACCTCAGCAGAACACCACTGGGCACTCAAGGCAGCATGAGATTCAAGAGACTGCAATTACCCTTCAGTTAGTCCTAAACCAGCACTCCAGCCCCAGTCTGCAGAAGAATGGCTCTAATGACACATGAAATTGAGGTCTTGACCCTCTGACACCATCAGGAAGTCTTGGCATTTCTCTCACAATTAGCTGTGTGAGAGGTCTACTTAGATCCCAGCTGGGGAATTAGCATTGTTCATTAACAGCACATTTGCATTTCATCATCCTACACCATTTCAGGCCTCAAGCTAAGCAGCTGGCTATTCATGCAGTTTCAAAGAACCAAGGTAACTGATCAAGATAATAGATGGAGCATATCTGTTATGTCTTCACTGGTTTAGGCTTTCTAGGAAGACAGCAAGAGCAGCCTCCCCAGTCAGTGCTGTATTTTGGCCTCATCTGCACTACATGAGATAACAGTTAATGCTACTTTCTCTGGCTTCCTTTCCCCCACAACTACAAAAAAAAAATACCCATCCAAGTCTAGGTTTCTACCCAAAGGACAATACATTGTGAAGAATTACACTGTACATGTCTCTGCACATTTTCTAAGCCTTGCTTAGAAAAAGCAAGCTATGACTTTATAAATCAAGTACTTCATTGACATTCAGAAACTGAGGCAGCTTACTGAAGCAAGCTTTGTGTAACACACTGTTTATCAGGCAGAACACTGCAGTGTCTGACAGTCCACTTCATGAAGGATTGAGACATAGAACAGTAATCTGTATTTCAGACTTTAATCAGAGATTCATAGTTCAGACTTAACATAACCTAAGACAAGCTGGCTGTTTCATACCAACTTTAGTCTTCTTCCTACCACCATTCCCCAGTTTCTTACACCACATTTTCCAGAGTATTACAGTTCTTATTCCAAATACAGGAACAAATAAAGTTGGCCTGGAAATGGTGATAGCTTTGAACACAAAACATTACAAAAATAAGTTATAACTATATAGAAAAATTAAGACCTATAGACAAGATTAACTTTGAAGAGCTTTGATCCAGATGTGAAGAGCCTCTACTATCTGCACCTGAAAGACATAAGACACACTGTAAGAGTTCAGGACTAGCACTTTGGGTCACAAGAAGATACACCACAGCAGGGAAGAGCTCTGGCCATTTACTTTTGTTCAGATGCTCACTATACTTCCCCCAGCACTCTGATGACATACCCTTTTCCACAACTGAGCAGGCAGAAGGCCAGCCTGCTGTTCCAATAATTTGATGTCCTAACTCTTGTGTCTATATAGCCATTTTAATCACTACAGTACATAGAAGTAAAGATTAACTTGTGCTGTCAGAACCCCACTGCCACATTCCCAACCCCGAGCAAGCAGCCAACAGAGCTGTTCATGGTATGACAGCAGCACTCCTACACCATGTTGACACAAGACTTATTTTTAAGCAAGCCTGTTTGTCTTCTTTCATTCTAGGGTTTATACCTGTTGTGCTGAAGACTCCCATTAGATGGCACTCCAATTGCTCCCGCTGGCTTGAAGCTGGTTTGAGAGGCTCTCATCAGAGCTGCATATCTACAAGGAAATAAAACCAGGCTCAGCACCTCTTGCACACACTGCCAGTAGTTTCACCCTCACACACAGTTTAGTTATCTGCATGTCACACATTCCTATAGTCCTATTCCACAGAATCAGAAAGTATCTGTCAGAGAGAGACAGTTTCATTAAAACTAAGTTTAAACTTTGCTTGGCAAGATATTGATTTTATTCTTTGTCACTTCAAGGTGCTGAGAAAAAAAACCTTGAAGATCCTGGTATTTAGATCCAGACCCCAAAGGGTACAGAGTTGACCAGTGTCTGTTCACAGTTAGGAGGCAGACAGGCTATAGCAAGATAAATAAACATGGAATAATTTCAGGAAGGCATTTAACAAGTAGCTTTTCCTTAACTCACAAACTTTCAGAAATTAGGCACAAACTACAAAGAGGAAGTAGTGGCTATTTTCTTTAAGCAGTTTACAGAATTCCCTGTTTGACTGAGCTCCCCACCAACCCCTGACAGTAGCTCTGACAGTTCAGCTTCAGCTCAAGATATGAAACACAGCTTACCCTGCCTTGGAGGTGGGGTGGCTGCTCCCTTTGCAGTCGTGATCCAGAGGATGACGATGTTTTATACAGAAGTTCCCACCACACTGTTCACAAACCACCTTCATCATCTCTTTCCTTTTGCAGCCTGGCTTTAAGCACTTGTTTGTGAAGATCTAAATAACAGAGGGCATGAATTTGCAACACTTGTCATCAGCTTGCAAAGTAAAAGCCAAGCTGAAGCACAAATGCTCAAGTGCCTGCAGATGATGAAACAAAGCAAGCTTCTACATATTCTACACAAGACCTGGCTCAATGGCACAAGCATTAGGCAGGCAGTTTAATTTCAGCAGCACTTTCCTTACCCTCTGTTTTTGCTGTGCTGGGTTGTATTTGCAGTCCTTATCCATGTGGGCTCCAACCACAATATCTGGTACTTCCCCCCTCTGTACTGGGATGGGTGTGTTACAGAGTGGGCACACTGGAACCTGCACATTCTAAGAAGATAGAACACAGATTAGAAATTCCACCCAGTATATTTTTCTTTTCCATTCTCTTAGCTATAAATCAAGAGTTACTCACAACTCATTCATATTCTGCTTACTTACTAATGCTTTTAAAGATATACTTCAAAGGCAACTGCAAATCATTATCCAAAAAGTCAGACATGATTTGCCACATCAGTTTGCAGCAACACATGTGTAAGATGACTTGAAATATGCTTCCAGGCTTTCTGAGATTACAACCTCTGGACATGTCAAGCTCAAACACAGACCAGAGACTAAGGTCTAGCACCACTTACTCTATTTCTTTATTCCATAGTTTCACATTTGCTGTTCTTCAACATAACTTCACGCCACAATACATAAAATATACATTTTTCCTTTCTAAGAAGATCACTGTAAGTGTAAAAAGCTAGCTCTGACCTTTGAGATGTTATATTTCTCTGTATTTCAAGTTCAGCTGTATCATTAGCTTACATCTTGTGGTTCTGATATCCGCTTTCACTGAAACCACCAGTCAAGTTTCAGAGTAGGGCTCATAAATGACTTGGCAATCCTACAGTGTAAACTGCCAACTCATACATAGGAACTTACTTTCTTGTAGGCCGAGCTACACCTGTGGTCATCATAACGGATATGGTTCTTACAGAAGACTTCCCCACATGCATCACACTTGAGAGGAAGGAAATCTGGGAAAAGAATAAAGAGGAAAACCAAGTTCTCATGAAGCCAAGCCAACAGCTGTTAGAGCACTCATTAAAGACCACAAATAAATTGCAACACAAGTTGTTTAGTGACAATCCAGCTATCCCTAGGGAAAGCATATCACCCTTCGCAACTACTGAAGAAGCAAGAGCATAGTCTTCCCTCCTTTTGCCCACACAGCCAGACTAACACCAGAAATACTTCAGGAGCTCGCTGGACACAGGAGCTCCGCGTGAGGCACTAGGAGCCAACGTACAGACCCAAAGCCCCCACCGAAAAGCGTTGCCATTCGCTAAAACCCATCCCCGCGGGGTTTAACCACACACAGGAACCAAACAAAGCGGGCTCAGCCACCGCTCCCCGCGACACCTATCCAGGAGGGACCGCCGACACGGCCCCGGCGCCTCGCACGGCGGAGGCTCGAACGNGCCACCCGCTACGGACGCCCCCCGGCTCCCGCTCCCCCCCCTCGCCGAGCCCGCAGCCGCGGGGGACCCGCGACGGCTCCTTACCCAGCTGCTTGCAGGCGCGCTCCGAGCAGTGCTCGCCCAGCTCCGGGAACTCCATAGCAGCGGCACAACTGGGATCGTCCGGACCGGACCGGGCTTTATACGCCTCCCGCCGCCTCAGCCCCAGCCCGCGCCCACGTGCTGAGTCACGCACCCCGGCCGCGGCGGATGACGTCGCCACAGGATGAGCCAATAACGTTCGACGTCCTCCGTCGCGTTCTATGAGCGTTTTAGGCGGGCGACCAATCGGCGTCCGCGGGGCGTGGTGCTGAGTCATGAGTCGAGGCCGGGCCCGGGGCGGGGCTAGAGACCGGGATGGGGCCGCTCAGGCTTCCGTGTGTGGCGACAGCGTCACGGGCAGTGCCCGGTCCCGTCCCGTGGGCGGGAGAGCGGGTGCCCTCTCGGGTAGGGGCTGTGTTGGACTGGGCCGTCCCGGGCGGGGGGACCGGGGCTCTGCCCTTCGACTCTTACGGTTCGTNTCGCCTCTTACGGTTCGTTTCGCCTTCTCAGCAGGGCTCACAGCGCAGCACCGGCCCTCGGTGGTCCCAGGCTTGAACACACCCGGGGGGGGTGGTGTGCTTGTCACGGCAGGACCCGCTTGTCCGGTGTGAGGCCCGGAGGAGCCTCAGCGGACCAGCATCAGGTGGAGGCGTGGGTTTACAGAGGTCAGACGGATAAAAGCTTTCCCCGTCGACCTCAGGTTTTAAATGCCCGTCTTACGTTAGCGAGGTCAATGAGCCAGCAATGTGACCAAGGCCAGTGACATCCTGGGTTGTATTAGAATGGGGGTGGCTGGTAGGTCAAGAGAGGTCGTTCTCCCCCTCTGCTCTACCCTGGTGAGACCTCACCTGGAGTATTGTGTCCAGTTCTGAGCCCCTCGGTTCCAGAAGGACATAGAACTCCTTGGAAGAGCCCAGTACAGGGCCACCAAGATGATGGAGTGGAACATCTTCCTTATGAGGACAGGCCAAGGGAGCTGGGTCTCTTTAGCTTGGAGGTGACCTCATTAATGCTTACAAATATGTAAAGGGTGAGTGTCAGGAGGATGGAGCCAGGCTCTTAGTGATGGCCAGTGATAAGACAAGGGGCAATGCTGGAGCAGAAGTTCCACGTGACTGTAAGGAAAAAGCTTTTTCCCTGTGAGGGTGACAGAGCCCTGGGACAGGCTGCCCAGAGAGTTTGTGGAGTCTCCTTCTCTGGAGACATTCAAGACCAATCTGGATGCGTTCCTGTGTGATTTAATCAAGGTGAGCAAGCTCAGGCAGGGGAGTGGACTAGATGATCTTTGGAGGTCCCTTTCAACTCCTGACATTCTATGATTCAGGGTGTAGCTGGTGCTTGAATATGCATAACAAGGCTGGTTCTGTGTAGAGGAGGTGGAGGCTGTGGGTTTGATTACATTTGTTACGGGGTTGAGAAGTGACAGAATGTTGTTCTTCCACTGGTCTCTCTGGAAAACACCTGACTTTGTTCTGTGGTACATGGCTCAGGTGCACAGTGGAGCTCTTAGATCGAAGAGGAGCTTTGGGAAATCACATGCTGGCTGCAAGGGTCAGTGTGTGCTGTCAAAGTCCAAGAATGGCATGTGCTGCTCATCTGTCTTCCATGTCACCCTGCCACACAGTGTTCACGTGGCTCCCGCTGTGCGTGCCAACTTACAACTGGCCACACTGGCATTACAGTCTTCCCAACAACAGTCCTGCTGCATTAGGTGATACCACATCATCATCCAGGTGCCCTTCCCATGCATACTAATTTTCCCACCTGGACCCATAAAATTACCCAAGAGCCTCAGTTAAAGTCCTTCCTCCAAAGAGGAGCTGCACTGCAGTCTGCCCCAGCTCCTTGGTTTGCAAAGGGCAAACTCAGATGTCATCTCTTCCACTGTGGTGCTTGCTGCATGGGGTCTTCTCCAACAACCCTGCCACATCCATGCCAGGAGCACCCACAATCCACCCTGGGGGTGTGATGTGGGGACAGGGAGATGCCAGCTTGGCTTGGGGAGCAGTGTGGAAGGCAGTGTTGTGCCAAGCAGACTGAGTCCTGCCCTTCTGCTATGGCTTTGGAGAGTAACATGAGACATTCTGGGTCATTTGATTCAAGCTTCTATTAAACACATAACTACACATAATTCCCTTAGTAAACAAACATAACCCAATGTTAAAAGCAGTTTAGTCCCACCAGAAGGCTGTCCCACAACCCCACTGCTCTCACAGAGAAAAGACAGCTTTGGGTTCCCAGTGTAAGTTTCCATGGCCATCTACCTTTAAAGCAATGCTGTCCTTCAGTTTACAGGATTCCTCACCATGCCTGCACCACCAACAGCTGAAGGCACCAGGCTGATGCTGCTGTGAAGGTGTGAGCTTGAGCTATCATCTGTCTGTGTGCTAGAAGAGCATTGTGCAGCAGTAGTAGATGTTTCTGTTGGACGTCAGGCAGTTCATCCACCAATGGTCTGATCCTCAGGCTGTGACTGCCCTTCTGACAGTACAAGCTGCAGCTTGAGTCATGTTTGATGCAAACCCGGTGGTCTCAAGCCCAGGTGGAGCCTTCACAGTCAGGGCTTCTTTCAGCAGACAGACCTGCCTGGTACTTGCCATTGCCATCATGCAGCATCTTCCACCAGGTTCCTTGGCCAGTGCATATGACTCAAAGGATTTCCTGAACTGAGCCACCTACCTGGTGCCTGCCAGGGTGGTGGTGGGGCCACGGGGGCATCACATTCCCCCCCACACACACACTTTGCTTGTTCTTTTAACCTGGTTGGATTTGACAGTTGGGGATGGGGGGAGTATTAAAGAGTAGGAAACAGAACAAAATGTCCAAATACAAACAGTAATGAAAGTCTAATTACAGGAGGTCCTTCAAGACCTTTGCTCCACTGTACATCTGTACGGCAGCTGCCTTGTACTCTTTACACAACACTCAAGAACTTGTGAAGTGCAAAGAAAACCACCTGCCCTGCTGAGCTGGCAGGAAAATCTTCCTCATACAAAGCCCCTCCCCAGCGCCCAAGAGGAGTGGGACCCCAGTACTCTCCCCGAGAAGTCTTCCCAAAATTCATCAGGGGGAGCTAGGCAGAGAGGAAGCATCTGGTGCCTTCGCTGGCTGGCTGATGCTGCCCTGCAGCTGGAGAGCCGCTGCCAGAGGCAGTTTTATGGTGGGGAAGGGAGGAGTTTGCATATGGATAACAACAGAAACGGCTCCGCGCAGATTAGATGCTCTTAAGGAAGTCTGTAAAACCCAAGTCTAGAAACCCACACGGTACAGGCGGCCGTCTTAATAGAAACAGGGATTAGAAATTAGCCGGGGTCTTTAGTGGTATTTTTAGAAGGTTGCTCCTGACAGGTTACGCGGCTGAGAACCGGAGGGAAGTGCCGAACCCTGGATCGCTCGGGAAAGGATCACACGGTGCGGCGTGTGATTAGAGGCTGGCTAGCTTAGCGACAAGGGGGATAGGTGGGTTAGGACTGATTCGGGGGGAATTAGCAAGGGAAATTGCTTGAGAAGCAGAATTTGATTAGGGGCAGCCAACATGGGTTTAGGAAAGGAAAGCTACATGTGACTGAGTTGCTGGAGTCTGGGGGAGGTACCTTTCCTCAGCAGATCCACAGCCTGTGGGTTTTATATTACCTGAAAGTCCAGCCTTTGCCATCAGGGTGGGGATGCTGGGTGGGATGGTTGGAGGTCACCTCCCTCCCTTATCTCTGCACAGCCTCGCTGCCTCCTCTTTATCCCTCCTCTGGTCTTTTTTTTTGAGAGGGTGGCTATTGCTTTGTCCTGTGGCTCTGTTCTTTGTCCTTCTCTTCCTCTCCAACAGGACCTGGGATTGCCTCTTGGTGACTCTGCGGGAGGTAAAACATCACCACACACCTCACCTCACCAGCACCGTTTGCCTTAGGACCCACACTGCATCCTAAGGGTGGAATAAAGCACCTCTGAAGAGGATCACAGCCTTCCTCAGCTTCACAAATGTCTGATCCTTCAAACCTCAAGAGCTGTTATTTTGGAGAAGGCTGGAATTGCTCTGCAGAAAACAGACAATCCTCCAACAGCCTCAGACCTGCATACCACTGTCCTCCAGCATGGCCAGTCCAGCCAAGCACAAAGGAGAAAAGGCCAAGGGAACTAGACCCAGCCAAGGGGACTGTCACACTGCCCAGAAGAAAGATCTTCAGAGGCTTTCCCTATCCCCTCTGTTGTGGCCATTCCAACTGCATGGCTGGAGAATGTCCTGCTGCTCGTGCATGCCATGGTAGACACAATGGAAAACCCAACAGGACAGCAGCTTGGTTTCCTCCTGTGCTGCCAGCCTGCAAGGGCAGGGGGACATTCATGGGATGGTGGTCCTGTATCCCTGCCAGCTACAGACATAGCATGATGGATGGAGAGCCTGGGTTGTGGCTGACTCCATCCTATCTCTCCAGGCAAGGCAGTCCCCTTCCTACCACAGTGTGTTTGATGGGCAGCACAGGTCCATCCACCTGCTCTCCACCCAAACTCCCCCCAGCACTGTCCAGCAGACACAGACAAGTCCCGTCCCTGAGGTCCCTAGGGCCACCCCATCACCAGCAGTGCTCCTGCTCTATCTGGGAACACCCCACTTGCTGCAGCAGCTGTGGAGCCACCACAGCAGCTGTCACATTCGGGTGACTCCAGCTCACATTTGCCTCTTCCAGGTCCCTGAACTCCAATCTCATCATCCTGCTTTTTAGGCTCATAATTTTGTACCAGGCTCTTAAAACTGAATTTTATTTTTATTGCCATGACCCTGTGGTGCTGCCAGATCCCTCCGTGGAGGAGATGTGACATCTCCATTACACAGCTCAGATAAGTGTCTTAAGGAGACCACACACAAAGAAACCTAATGGTGCCTATTTTTATTAGGTTTATTACAGGAGGGGAAGTAAAGCAGCCCGATCTCCCCACAGGATACTCCGTTAACAGCAGCAGGCAGAGAGGAGAGATCTGTGGAGGCGGATCAGTTTTCCAAGAATATTAGCTACCGCTGCTCTAAAATTAGAGTCTAGGGAGAGCAGACAGGTTGACATAATTGAAAGGGCTGTCTTATGGGATGACATAGTTAAACGAGCCCATGATCAGCTTTAGAGTGACAGCTCAGCGACTTCTTCTAATCCCCAAAGGAGCACTGAGTTGCGAGGCTGTGATTTAACTAGTCCCGGATCTTATCTTGTGATGATGTCAATATTATTAGAACCCATTTCTAAAGAGATGCCTCCAAAATCACTGTACATGAGCTGACTGGCTTTACAGGCACGGCTCTCCTGTCACTTCACCCTTCAAAGCATGTAGCAGATATGGACACTCCTCTGCTGCCCTTCTTACGTACCCAGTACTGTCCCCATGGGCTGGGCTACAGGGGCAGACCCAGAAACAGGATTAAGATCCTCATTTCAGGATGGAGCTGAAAAATGTCCTTGAGCCGCACATTTTATTCAACATAATTTAATATCAAACACAAACTAACAAAGTTAGAGGTGAAATATAATAGCAAGAACCCCATAAAAAGTAACCTAATCTGTAAGATAAATAGACAACACTTCAGCCTGGGGAGATAGCAAATAAAAGAGAAATATGAGCAGAGTCATTCTCAATTCATAAGTAACTTTAAAGAGAAATAATGAAGATGAGTTCCCCAACTTTTAATGTCCTAAGATTCTTCTCCACAAAAGAAAATAAAAAAGGCATTTTTAGTGTTTTCCTCCCAACTCACAGGGCAGATATCTCCTGGATGATTCCCACGCAAACAGACACCCATTGGTTTGGAAATGGCTTGGAGGTGCCATCTGGCAGTTCCTGAAACTGGGAGGCATCAGCAATGGACCTCTTCTGAGCCCTCCCACTGCTGGAACCTCTCAGTTGCCTTCGGTGACCACCTCCCTCCCGCTGACCACCAAAACTCAGAGTACCCACTGCCTTCATGTCAGTGATAGTCTGAGTTTTATTAGTTTATCTTCCAAGGCTGGGATTTTCCCAGCAGCCTAATGCATTTAGGCACCTAAATCCCATTGAGTGTGTATCAGCCCTTAGGCTCCTTGGCAAATCCACACTGAGTGCCCAAGGGCTCATTGTGCAGCCACTGTTATGCTGCCGGCTTTACAGAGATACCGTTATACCAGCATGAGCTCACTCCTTTGATCAAAGAGTCTCTTGTTTAAAACCTCCTTCCTAAATGATGAAGTAAACTGGAAGGGGCCTCCTCTGATGGGTAATTTTTGGTGATATATACCTGTATGAGAATGTTAAATCTTCTCTTTGAGTTATACAGAACAAAAAAAAAAGCTTTGCTTTGTAGACTGAACTTCAATTAAAGACCAAGCGCTCCCAAATCCCAGCTCCTGAGCCAGGGGAAAGTGTCGGTGTTTTAGAGGTTAAACCCACCATCTCTCCCACTGCTTCTGATACCCACTATGTCTCCAAGCCCTTCTTAGAGCATCCTTTCAGAAAAGAGAGACTTTTCCTTCTTCAGTATCACTGTGTACTGGAGAGGAGAGACAACAACAACCAGCAGAATGGAGCTGGTTTCTTTGCTGTTTGGGAATGTCCCAACCCAAAAGGAAAGAGCAGACTGCAGCTGAGCTGGCAGCAGGATGGGTACAGAGGTCTGGTACCTCCAAAAAGGTGATTTCCAAGGGTGGGGAACATGGCAGCCTTTCTAACAGGAGTGGAAAAATAGATCCCTTATTGGGTGATTTCTGGTCACAGATCAGACACTAATGTCTTACAGCATTGACTGCCAATACCCAGCAGAAAACAGATGAGGGTCTCAGTGGCAGATTTCCCTGGGATAACAACTGTCCTTTTGTTGAGTCCATTCTGCAAATGGCACAACAGGTCCCCATCCATGACTACCAAGCCCCAGATTTTCTAGGTGCTAACAGAATGCCATCAATTAGTAAGGGAAAATTAGACCCCAAATGCTCCTCGATGCATTGCTGGTTTCAAATTAAAGCATTTCATTGAAAACTGAGACACTGTCCTTAAGTACTTCAACTGATGACAATTTAAGTGCAGTGTTAAACCTCAGTATTGCCTTTTTTTTTTTTTGTTATTGTTTACTGTAGATAAATGGGTAAATGCTTTTCTTTTTTTTTCCTAGTTTTGGAGCACTAAGAAATAAACCTACACCCTCACAAATGGGGTTTGGCTCATGCTGTAGGTACCTAACGTGACCAAACCCATTTCTGGTGAGGGTCTCCTGCAGGTTAGCAAGGGAGGATGATCAGGGGGTTCCTGGTAGAACTTGGCAACCAGAGGGAAAGGGATGGATCTTGGGGTGAATAACTGAGCAGCAGAGGAACCCCCCTTCACACATGGAACCCATAGAGGGCAGACAGCCCTAAGGAAGTCACCTCCAGAGGCTGGCTCTGAGCTGGACAGCATGAGTATGGGTCATTCCCTGCTTTGCAGCCGCTGCTCTGACTAAGAGGTCAGAGTATTTCCCTCACCCGTCGGTCCCAACCACCCACTTACTGGTGGCCTTACCAGCCCACGTCCTTGGAGGCACCAGGCAGCCCTGGGAGGTGGTGGACCACCCGCAGGGTGATGCTCCCCTTGGAAAGATGTCCTCCCCACGGGTACGTGTGACACTCGGAGCCGCATGCCACGAGGTGGCACCATGTCACTGCTAACCCGCACGGCGGGGTCACCTCTGCGGCCAAGGAGCTTCTACAGGACCCTGCTCACCTGGTAGGGCCAGCGGCCTCGGAGAAGCCCCATCGCGAAAATCCTCTCCACGGAGCTTGTTTTCTAAATACCGGGGTGGCCCTTCCTGCTGGAAGACCCAGCTGAGGGAGGAGGTGGTGACACCGCCCTGTCCCATGGAGCATCCTCCCAGCAGGACCTGTGACCGCCCAGCCTGTGAGCCCTCTACATCTGCACAATTCTAGATACAAGGTCTGCAGAGCCACGGGGCTGTGTCCCACTGGTTACAGCCCTCTTCAGAGGGGGTCCTGGGCTCCTGTCCCTGCTGTCACAGTTGTCTGTTGACACAGGGAGAGACACCAGTGTCACAGGGATGTTTGTGCCCAGCTGGCTGTGCACCAACCCTCCAGGAACCTGCATGCAGGAGACCTTGTTTCTCCCATAGAGCTTGATCACGTCAAGATAGGGAAGATTCAGTCAAGCCCCTATCCTTAGAGAACTTCCCTGTCCCCACCACTCTGGCCTGAGCTCTACTGACACAGACCTAACGTTGGCACCACAGGGACCAACCTCTCAGACACTCCCTGAAAAACAAGGTGACTGCTGCACCCACATCTCACTCAGTGAAGGGAACACAAGTACAACCCACAGGAACCTACCAGCAGAAAACTCCCCATCAGAGGAGAGTTTCTGCACGTGCCAAAGAAGCTCCTTGTAGTTCCTTCTGCTCTTGCTTTAGAACATGGAGCAACCAGCCAAAAAANNNAGCCAAAAAAAAAAAGAAAAAAAAACTATGGACTTTTTTTGTGAAGCAGAAACAGAGGGAGCTGCTCAAAGGGAGCTCTCCTGCTTCGGTCCACTGTCCCTGGCAGCGTGCTCAGTGCTGAATAGAGACAGGTAATACTTACATTATTCCTGACACAACACTTTGCAGTTGAACAATACATTTGCCAATTCAATTTATTCAAACAAGTTCCTTGGGAAGACAGCAAAGGAAACCCAAGGGCAATTACCGAATTCAGACTCTGCCCTGGACTAAGGGAAACAAAGGGCCAAGATATGAGAGAAATAGCAAGTTCTGCTGGAAATCCCACAACCACGGAATGCAAAGAGCTTTTAATCACGTGCTTGCTGGTATTCAGCTGGAAAAAAAACCCCTGTGTCATCAGGCAAGGAGACAGCAACGTTGTGATTGCTCTGCCACAGCACTTTGGAATATCTTTACTACAAAAATTAAAAGTGCTTTTGTTTTCCTCTGAAAGCTCATCAGGATTTGGGCTCCACAGCCCGTTGCAGTGAGATGTAATTGAAGAATAGGTGCATTCAATAGCTCCCAAGACTGATATTGTTGGGAGTCCCACCCTCATGTATGGTCTATCCACGCTGTGGATGGGCAGGGTGGACATTGCCTAAAAGCTCAGATGAACCATCTAACCCTCTGGCTCAGCCCTGTGCTGAGTCTCATCAGATCCCAGCCCCTCTCTGGCAGCACATCAGCACAGACACAAACCTGCAGCCCAGCACTGGTCCCCGAACATCTCCTGGGTGGCTGAAGGGAGGGAGAAGCCTGCCAGAAACCTCTGTTTCAGCTCTGTGTGGGCAAGAAGCTATGGAAAACCTCTTCTTACTAGAGCCCCAAACCCCACAGCATCAGCTCCCCTTGCCCAGTTCACACAGTGAACCCAGATCTCCCCATCCTTCTCCATCCCTCACAGCCAGCCCCAGGGCAGGTGTAGCTCCTCTCCCAGCAAAGCAGTTACACCAGGGATGAATTTGGCCCCAGATGTAGAATTAGGTTAAGCCAAAAGGTGGCAGCATCTTATTCGGTATCGATTTTGCATGAATATTTCTCCTATTAGCCATTTTTCTTTCTAATCATGGAATGTAAGTTTGTAAATTACAGGGATGGAGAGTAAATGTATTGCAACCTCTGGCAAATTGATATTTTTGCAGCAACAGTAAACTTTTTCTGATGGCAGATAATTGAAGGGAGCAAGCATCAGATAAAATTCATAAAGATTTGAACCTACTGGAATAAGACAAATGATATTTAATGGTCAGAGTTGTAAAGTAATTACCCTGGGCTCCAGTATAATAAATACATAGATGCAGTAAATGGAGTTGGGCTGGGCAGGTGCCTTTGATGCAGCGTTGCACAGGTCCCTGCAGCATGCAGGGGGATGGAGAGGGGACAGCCTTAGTATGGAGGGTTACTTTGAGTCACAGAAATGCCATTCCTCAGGAGGGAAGGAGCTGCCTCCCATTTCTGCAGCAGCCCCAAGCCCTGCTGCTGGATGTGCAGCCAAGGAGCCTCCACCACCCACAGCCCTCCTGCATTTCCTAAGGCACTAGAAGCCTTGGGGTTCTCCAGCAACCCACAGCCTCCACTTATAGCCCAGCCAGCAGACATCACTAGTTCACATCAACCTGTCACCCAAGAGAGCAGCTGGCAGCTAACAAAGAGACAACCCACTCCCTGGAGTGCCCACTGCTCTTTACCTGGAAGGCACTGACCCCTGTGGGGATGGGTATCCCAAGCAGAGCTTGATGTCACTGCCACAGCATGCTTCCCACCTCTACAGCTTGGGCAGCAGAGAGACTGCAACAATCAAGAACAGAAGGTACCAACAACTCCATTTCCCCCAGCTGGGAAAGATCAGGACATACCCCTCTTACACTGAGGAGCCACCTGGTCTCCCTTCTTATAGCCTTGCCTCCATGAGCTTTGTGATGAACCCTTCACCTGCCAGGTCATCTTCGTTGTACAGAGCATCTCATTGTGCTTCTAAACACATACAGACCTCACAAAAAAAATCCCCAAAAAATGCAAACCAGCCCAAAAAAAACCAGGCTGGCAGTGCCAAACCCCACTTTTCAAAGTAGGATGTCAGTGCAAGCTTCCCTGGCAAGATACATGCAGCACTAAAATGCTTTTAAGGCAGACACCTAGCATCACTGGCTGCTTGGCAGGCACATCCCAGCTGCCCCACGCTTGGGAAGAAAACGTGCTCAAACACATGCCGAGCTGGGAGGTCCCAACCCAGCCCTTCTTCAGAGCTCCTCAAACACCATCTCTGAACCGCTGCCAGGAAACCGTAAGCCACCAACAGGCCTTGTTCCTGCTCCACCACCAGTACTCCCACCGCTAACGTGCCGCTGCCCCTTTGAACAAGTTGCTTAGAAATTCAGCAGCAATTATGCAAGCTTTAGTATTAAAAAATGCACGTGGATCTGAGAGCAAATATGAAGCTGCTGCTGTAACGCTAGCTTTAAGCTGTCTCCAGTCCCTAGAAATTCTCAGTGGGATGTTTGAGAAGGATGTATATGTGTTGACAACATTAAATGATCCATGGCTCAAGGACAGAATTGAAACCATACATCTACTTCATACAGCCACTGATCACTGGGAGAGTGTTTTTCTTAAACTAACCACGGAAGGCCAGGCACCTCATCCTCCCCAGAAAGGCAGGGGTGGCTCGGGGAACAGACGGCGCACACACGCTCCTACCGCATCCCAGTGTGTAACAGAGCTCCAGTGAGGAGGGTGAGACACATGGACGCCATCAGCAGGAAAAATGTTATTGTGGCTGCACCATCTTTGAGGGAAATTGAGCATGTCACTTCGGTGCATCACCCTCTTCTCATCACCTCCCAAAGAGGCAGCGCCGCTCGCACGCATCCGTGTGACATCTGGCGAGAGGATGAAGAGGGGCGGGTGAGAAGTCGCCTGTCGCGTGGGACGTGGCCCCAGCCTGGGCTGCCCGTGTCTCGAAAGCTGCAGCCTTCTCTGTACATGAAATTCCCAAGGACAAGGGAAAAACTGGCAGACAACACGGAGGATTAGGTGGTTCCCCAAGGACCACAAGAAACGCTGCAAGATTGTATCGTTGCCCATTCCAGTGGGGTGATTAGGAGGTATTTGATGCTGGGAGGATGATTTCTGTTAGGCTCTTTCATTAGTGCTTGCCTGGCTGTTAACAGGAGGTGGGGGAAGTCGTGTTTCCCTGGACTCCTTGAGGCTGCAGGCTCCTGCCCCAAACCCTGCCATGGCCAGCACCCTGCCCCAGGGAAGGTCCCTCCTCAACTGGTTGCTGATGGTCTCTGGTCCTTGCTGCTTTGCAGCACGGTGCTGTGGGGGGAAACCTCCCTCCCTGGTGCTCCTGCTACCCCAAGCCCATCATCCCAGACCCTGACTCAGGTACCGGTTTCCATAATTTCAACTATTACCAAACTAAAGGGTATTTCTTTGCTCCCTCGTTTATGCTGAATGTTTATTTAATAGGCTGGCCAGCTTCAATTAGGTCTGTGATTACTCACAGATGACAGCTCCTGCATAAAAATGTTTACTCTCCAACTCTATCTCCAAGTGTAGCCTCTGATATACTTAAGGAGAAGGTATCAAACCATTGATGTTGAAATAGCTCTACATATGGGAGTGAAGTTTCTTTTTAAACCCAAACAGCTGGCAGCCAAGTGAAAATGTGCTGGGGTATCAACACCCTTCACAGGGAGATTTAGTTACCATGATGAAAGCCCCAACTTGGCAGAGTTCTCCAGATGTCTTTCCCTTCTCAGTGACGCATGGAACTCCTTGCCACAGGATCAGTGTTGCCTAAAGTTTAACAGCTGTAAATGCCTCTTGTGCTCTGCATGTGACTGAACCCCAGGATGATTTGTCTGTGAAGCACCACAGCTGGTGGCTGGAAGGGAAATGCAGCATCAGATGTGTTCCCCCCACATGCCTGAAGTGCTCAGGGTACCTTGTTGGGGGGATGTATCACAAGTATCCAAAGCCTTGGCATGGCTTCATTATCTTGGCATGGCTTCATTTCTCAGGAAAAGTCAATGGGAGTCAATGGTGTCACTTGGCTCTGAAAATTACCTCTTCAGACCCTGGACTCTATACCCTTGTAGGGGGCCCAGCCTGGCTGCCATGCCAGCTTGGTACCCAAACCATTAGCTGGCAAGAGCTGTGGTGCTTGAGTGAGGAGAGGCAGCTTTGGGGTGGCTCAGAAGCAGAGGATGTCTTCCACCACCTCCAGCCAAGGGGCTGGGTGGACTGTGCAAAAGCATCCCAAGGAGAGAATCCAGCCTCTCTCATAGTATGTTGTTGTGAAAACAGATTTATACATCCCTGCAGGTTAATCAGCTGCTTGGAGTCTAATTAGTGCCAAACACTCTGATTAAAAAGTCATGGCTGGATGGGAAGCCAGGTAAGCTGACAGCTGAGCACACCAGCCGGCATGTCCATCTCCTGCCCAGGCCACAGCCTGGTCCTTCTCTGAGCCCTCCAGACCCACCACCATGACCCCAATCTGGCCATCGCTCCAGAGAGGGAATTGAAAGCAAAGGTATAGGGGGGATAGGAAACTTCCTGACTTTAATTTACTGAAGTCTTTTGTTTCAACCACATTTAATATCATAGAAATTACGGGTCGAGGGGACCTGGGTGAGCCGAAGGAGAAGGCGTGATCTGTGAGGCCAATTAAGAGGCCGATGGCACATAGTGAAACGGGAGCCCCTCGGGGGAGGCCAAGGTTACATAAATAAGTGTGTGAAGGAGCTGCACTGAGTCTGCAGACACTCAGCCACTAGTGATGCCCCTTTGAGTCTGGGAAAATTAAATATAAATAATAAATGTTTAACCACACAGCAAATAAATACAATGAGGCACCTTTAAAAATTATACTAATAAACAGCAAGCTGTTGTCCTTCTGCCCGGGGTGGCTGAGCATCTTCTGCATATTGGAAACAAAGAACACAATGGAGTGGCTGTGTTTGGGGGGCTCTCCTCCGATGGCTTGTCTTCACCCCCACTCCGCCATCCTTGTGATGATCCCCAGGACAGCATGGAACAAAACACCCAGTAAAACTGGAAGTAATGCCAAGCTCACCCAGTGAATGTGAGGGCCCCCAGACCAGCCACATCTCTGCCTGCATCATCCCAACAGGCTCTTCTGGGAACCTTGGGTCTCGGAAGGGAAGCCCAGAGCTTCCTTGTGACGATACAATGTCCAACGTGAGCTGCGAAGTCCCCAGGACTGTTCTGTGTCAGCACTGACTTTACAATAAGAGCTCTGCTTCTTACCTTCCCTGTTTTACTGCTTCCTTGGAAGGAGGAAAAATGAAATGGAGATATAAAAAATAAAGGGGTCATTTATAGTTAAGCACATTAGGATAGGAGCGAGAGAATAAAGCTGAGAATGGCTCAGCTGGGGGCCTGCGGGGACTTGTTGGCTGGTACTGGCACGGTCTTTACTAGGTCACTTGAACCTTCTGTGCTCTGCTGCAGAGCTCAGACCTGGGCTATATATCACCAGTGTGCCGTGGAGAAGCCCCTCGCTATCCCCAAACCCAGGCTTCTCCCACTTGAGCCAGGAGTTATGGGTGACTTTTAGAGGTGGCCAAAGCAACTGGTCCAAAACCGAGGGGTGCTGGGCGGTGAGGCAGAGAGCGTGGGATTAAACGCCCATCAGGTCCCTTTCCCATGATGTAATTTGATTACTCCCCAAATTCTGCAGGGAAGGAGCAGGACAAAAGACCTTCCTTGCTGTGATTATACATTTCCAGGCAGTTTAATTATAGTCTTCGGCTTCTTAACCGCTTGTGCAATAAAGTCAGAGAGCTGCCATCCCACTGTAGTGAGTTATCAGTTCCTTTTCTTCCCAGCACTGGGATTTGGTTCTGCATTTACCAGAGGTCACTGGAGCCACAAGCCCTGTGGGGCTGTGCTGACTCTCACCAGGGAACTTGTGCCAGGGCATCGGGTGTTGACTGTGGCAGCTGACACCAGTGTCTGGGTTTCTTTAGACCCACGGCTTCTGACCACCTCTGGCTTTGATGAGTGCCCACATTTCACTGGTTTCTAACAGCTCCCAATTCCCACTTAGGAGCAACCATAACCTGCTCCTAGCAAGACCCAGGTCCTGGACACAGCACCACATGTAGAAAGCACCTGGTTCTGGTGACAAATGTTGCACCCAGAGCTCAGTGCCGGTTTTGACACTCAACACAAATATTCCCCAGCCTTTACATCCTTTCTCCATTTTAACTCATGGCTTCATTAGACTAATTTGTTTCCAGGTTGGAGGATGAATAATGAGCCTCAGCCTGTGGATGCATAATTAAGTTTTGATAGTGCGTGTTTTTATCTAACCTTGTTTTCATTTTCACCCTCAGTACCTGAATCACAAGTTGGAGATTTAGGACTAAGAGTTTGACTGCGCATTAAACCCAAACCTGAAGACCTACATGAGGTACAGCAGTGCTCTGTCACCTCCCAGGGCAGTGCCCAAAGATGACACCATGGGGTGTCATTTCACTCTGGTCTCATCATCAGGGATGTTGAGAGAAGGAGAAATAGCTAATAATAAAACAGCTTCACCCTTTCCACAGTCAGTACAACACTCCTCATGGGGCCCCCTCTCCATGCAGGATCTGTGCACGGATAGCTCCTCCCAGTGGGGTGGTACATCCCAATGGCAAAGGTCACCTGGAGGATCTTGGTGGGCCCCATTATCCCTCTGAATTTCCTGATGTGGTATCCATACCCCACCTGGATTATTTTTGGTTCCCTCAGGTGTAGTTGGCTTTCTTTCTGCAGTTATAAAACACGCCTGCAAGTTCCTCGGGTTGTTCCCCCTTGTCCTGCGAGTGTCTCCTCAGCATGACATGACCATTAAGATCCCCATGTCCTGGTTCTCTCTTCTCACTGGTGATTTCCTCCAGCCACCCCGTTGTTGTTCTTTTTAGCTCTGCAGGGTTCCCATCAGGCTTTTCCACTGATCTTTTTGGCCTCTTGCTGCTCCTACCGTTGTCGCGAGGCTTTTCCATAACTCCCTGTCTATGGGGGTGGGTTTAGGGATAAGAAACCAGAGCAACTGCTTGGGACCTAAAGGATGCTCTCCAGGCTAAGGTAGGGAACAGAGCACATCTCACAGCCTCTGCTCCTGCTCTGGGTGGGAGCCAAAGCGGTGGCAGGCGAAGAGCCCGAGCAGGTACTTAGTACAAATGTTAATAGCGCCATTGTTTATACTGTAGGATTGGAAAGGGTCTCCTGGGTCATCTGGGGCATTGCCCTTCAGTAACTCAGTCCGTGCTCAAACTATCCCAAGGGTATTTTTAGTCGATTCATGAATCCTTTTAGGAATTCGGCCCGGCGACCTCCGTCAGCAAACGATTCTTTTGCCTAATTGACTTCACTTTCTGCATGCCCTGTTTTAATACTGCCTTTAAAGTTTGAAGCTTTTTCTTCCTCTCAGAGTGTCACCCACTGCTCAATTTCAGTAGCTTTTTTTTTTTTCACCCCCCTACTTTTTTATCTGCATTACAGTTGTTTCTGTGGCTCTCGCTGACCAAGCCCCCTCTCCAGCGGGGCTGAGCCTCTCTGCATGGTGAGATGGGCTCCACCATGAGATGATGTTCATGGACTAGACAAGGAATAGGGTGGGAGGTGACCCAAAGGGTCACTTTTACCCACATAAACCCCCAGCAGCAGAGCCAGGAGCAGTCAGAGGGACAAGTTATCTCTCAGCTCCCACCACACTGACCACAGCTCTTCGGAGGGTCCCCGTTTTCCTTGATGCCTTCACCTCTAACTGCTGTCAGAGTAACAACAGGCAGTGAAGGAAAAGAAGGAGGATTAAACAGTGGGGTTTGTTACCAATTTTTTCTTGGTCATTGGTATTCTTCTATGTGGATCCACTCCTCTGTGCCATGTCATCTCTGCATTATTATTTGCAATGGACCTGATTTCGAGCATGCCACAGGGAATTTTTTTAGACAAGGTTGTGGGAAAGGCAATAAAGACACAAGTCAAGGGGCTGATGCCAACATGCTTTGCCCAGTTGAAGAGGTTACGTGCCCACACTCACCCTCACTGCCCAGGGTCACTGTCCCTGCAGACCTGCCTGCTGTTGGCTTGTGTGGTTGCTCCCAAAGCAGCTTGATCAGAAGGAGATGAAGTTAAACATGAAACTTTTGGTAATCTTACATGATCCATTCAGTGTAGTTTATGGAGTATCCTGAGAGTGGATACAGAGGGATGTAACCTCCAGTGTGGGGTAGCACAGGGCAGTAGCACTTCTGCTGGTGTCAGCCCCTCATTGGCCTTTTCTCCATCTCTTTTCTTTTCCATCTTCTCCAGTTTTGGTGAAAGGGCAACAGCTCACATCTCTCTGTGAGACACAGTTGTGATTCAGCTGTGAACTTAGCAGAGGATTTATGCTGGGGATGGCTTTGTGTGTGCAACTTTTCTGTATGAAGAAACGAGGAAGAGGGAAGCCTGGAGCAGGGAACCTGAGCTAGCTGGTCAGACTGGAGCTGGAGTGATCTGCATGAATCCTTGGGATCAGCCAAGCAGAATTTCTTTTCAATAAACTATGTGAAAGTGCAAGATTCAGAAGACCATTTTTTGGTGGTGTTTGGTTTTTTCATATTTTCTTTTTTCCCAGGAATACTGCATCTGATAGAAAAATAATAATTGTAAAATGAAGATGGTCTGATTTGATGAAGTCAGCAAAGCTGCAGGCAGGACCAACACCATGCTCTCCCCATCAGTTTCCAATTCATCATCAGAGCCAGCTGGTAAATATTTGCTTCTTCTAGTGATCAGCTGAAAGGTTCCTCCATTCCCACAACAGTATTATCTTTGCAAATTACTTTTATTCTAGTGAAAAGCAAAAACCTAAATCCTGGTTTTAATTGAAAACAAAGGGAAAAAAAGAGAAAATGTTTTTACAATGATAACAGCATGGACTGTAGTTTAAATAAGCACTTTCTAATTTACTCCCAAACAATTTGATTCTTAAAAAAAAACCTCTGCTAAGAGAATATTTTTGTACTATTGTATCTATCCACTCCTTGGCAAACTGATCATACCAAGTGACTTCACAGGGCAGAGGTGAGCAGGTCTTAACCCTCCCTTCTTCTCCAGCAGAAACCAAAGACTTTGCCACGTCCCATGATACCACTGTGATTTGGGGTGTTGGGATGGGACTTAACACCCCAAAGCAAACCAGGGATAGACCTAAGTGGTGCAAGTGTCTCACATCAACTGGGAAAACAAACCAGGATGAGCACGGTGCAGCACCAGACAGACAGAGCTCAGAGAGATCCTGGGACCTCCATCCTTGGAGGATGCTGAGCTCCACTGTATGGGGCCAGGGGCAGCCTGGCTTGACTCTGAACTCTTCCTTGCCTGGAGCAGAGATTTGACCATAGAACTCCAGACTATGTGGCCTTCCCACCCCTATGTTTCTGGTGTACCATGATGCTGCGATGTCTTTGTCCCAGCAGAGGTTCCTTGTGGGCCACCAGCAGGTCACTGCAGGTGAACCCAGTGGCATTTGGTCTCCATACAGAACTGGTCCTGGGCTCCCACCAGGACAGCTCTCCCCACCCAGCACAAGCTCCTTCCCCTAGCACTCACCAATATCCACTTCTCAAAGCACCTCAAGTTTTCCTTGAGGAGGAAGGGAGTATTAAAAGCATTTCCAAATTATATAGAGGCCTTTGTTATTTTAAGAGATTTTCACTGCCCCCCCTTCTCCGTTTGACTTTGTTACCTGATGCTCAAGGAATGCATTTTCCCCTCTATTAAATGTTTTAACCGCGTACGAGTTCCATCTTAATGTTAGCATCTTTAATAGTAGAATATTACCATATTAATTGCTATTGTGAACCAGAAGATACTTATATCATCCAGGCTTTCATTACCATCATGGAGGGATTTTTCCTACTGAGTCAAAAGTGACCACTTTCCTTAATCCCCTGTTTAAAAGCCCTGCGATTCCTCCTGACATGCCTAGGACGAGGGTGGGCAGCGTTTTCCCAGGGCCAAACTTGGCATTAAAGGCATTAATTCCCCAAGAAACATCAGCCCCCTCCCCAACCTGCCGCTGGTTTCCCATCGGTCGGGCGGTGGGGCAGTTAGTTTTTAAGCAATTAAGAGACAATCGCCCCCCCCCACCCCCCCATACCCTCCCCTACTCGTGGCGGGGAAGAGAGGACAAGGGGGAATTAGCCGGGAGAACAATAGGGATTCAATAAAGCCCGGATCAGGTTGCAGCCCCTTTGTCGCCGGGACTCGTGCCGGGGGTTAATGGGGCAGAAGGAGATGGGAGAGGGGCGGCAGCAAGGCTGGGACACAAAGGCCGAGACA
>VXBZ01010475.1:400856-454058 GCA_013399135.1 Heliornis fulica | reverse complement strand
GCAGGTTTCTCTCCCCTCTTCTCCTCCCCAAGCCTCCTGTCTCTTTCTTTCTCTCTTTTTTTTTTTTCTTTTTAAACAATATTTTTTAAACTTTCCCCGTCCTGCTGTGTCTTCAACCCGAGCAAAATTCTCCTTCGCTGTGGCTTAGCAGCTGGGATTTGCCATTGCCAGCCTGCAAATGGTGACCAAACTTTTTTCCTTTCCCCCCTTCCCTTACTCTTCTTCCCCCCTCCGCCCCCCTGCCTTGAAGAAATAAAAAAATAAAACCCAAACCGTGCTTTAATTTCGGTTATGGATGTTTTTGTGTTTCTTTTTGTCTTCCTTTCTCTTCCTCCTCCTTTCCTCCCCTTTCTTTCCTTCCGCTTCATTGGCTGGGATGATCCTTCCCTTTTGCTTCTGATGTTTCTTTCTTTTTCTCAGTGTGTGCCTGCCTACCTGGACTAGGGGGAAGATAAGGTAATTGTGAAGGGTTTGAGGAAGCGGCTTATCTGTTTCGAAAACTTTTTTGTTTTCTTTTTGAGATTTCTTTTTAAGAGTCATTCGAAAATCAGTAATTGAAGAGAGTTTGGTAGCAGCTGGGCAGGTTGAAATTTAAGTGTTATGTGTTGAATGCCTTGGGAATTTGATCTGCTTTATACCAAAGAAGAGCACAGAGAAAAGTATTTATTTATTGGGGGAAAGGAGGAGGGGTGGGTGGGAAGGAAAGCGGGTTAAGGGAGGGGGAGGGAAGTGGTTTTGGAGACAAGAAGTGAAGCTGCCTGTTTTCCAGTAAGTAATGGAGAAATTCCAGGAGCCAGGGCTAAATATACTTGGCGATCAATACAGAAATGGCTCATTGTGAATAATTTAGCTGCCTGGTGCAGTGAGAGTTTTGAAACTAAAGGCAAAAAAGAGGCTGCGGAGGGAGAGAGGAAATAAAATTCTCCTCTGGTCATGTCAGATTCTTAACTTTTCCACTTAAAAGAACATAGTTATGATTATTGATCTCTCTTTTTTTATTTTTCGTTATTTTTTTCCCCCTCAATATATATCAAATGATAGCTAGGGGGTGTCATTCTATACAGTTACTTGGGTTTCTGGAAAGTAATAGCTTGTTCTGTGTCAGCAAAGTGCTTCCAGAAACTTTAAGATTGCTTCATGCCACAAAATGCATGATCTGGGAGCATTAAGTGTGAGGTTCAGCCCCGTGCTGTGGCAGATAAATAGGGTTAGTGTGAACAGGTGCGTGTGTACAGGTGTGTGTGCGTGCGTGCGGCGGTGGGAGACAAAGAGTGGCGAGAACTCTCGGAAGGGGTGGGCAGTGGACACTGGAGGACTGTATTTTGTTCAGATCAGGATGGAGTCTCTTGGAGCACGGGTGAAAAGAGCAATTGTTGATAGTATCCATCTCCTCAAAGTCTGTTCTGGCTGTGAGAGCTGATAACTGATAAAGCGTGTTACCATCCCGGCTTGAACAAAACAAGCGGGAAGTTGGGGAAGGGGAGGGGAACCCCTCTCAGAGCAGGTAAAAACACAAATGGGGGGACAGAGGGGAATGGTCAGGTGGAGACGATGCCAGTGCCTCCTGCCCAGGAGGCAGCTGAGTGTCTCTACTCAATTTTCAGGAAGAGTTCAGTGCTTTGCAAATGAGCACATGCAGTACACTTGTGTGTTTCTCTAAGCAGTGGTTGCAGCAGCAATAAAATGGGCAACTACTTAGGGCTTTAAGTAAGTTTAATCATTTAATGGTTGATACTGACAGGCGTCTTTGAGGGTGTACTTTTCTGCCTTGCAGCACTGCACTTTGACTATGGAAGCAGAGGCTGCTGATGGATATATAACATGTAAGTAGTAATTTCATTTGATTATTCCGAATTACTTTTCTTTTCCCACTATCCTTTCTGTAATGGAGACACCTGAAAGTTTTTCACTTCATTGTGTATGGTCTTTATGTTGAGATGATGCTGAATTAATATCCCTTAAGCGTAGACTTTGTGTAGGACCAAAAAAAAATGCATTGGGGGTGGGTGCATGGCTGAGTGGCGCCAGGTTTCAGTATTTGCCGAGGATGAATGAACTTTGCAAATGAGAAAGAGTTCACCTTCAGAAATTCACATGGCAGCCAAAAAGTTTTTCTGCCTTTCACTATGCACTTCTCCCAATTTCTGTGTCGGGGCTTGTGTAAGTGTTTTGTTTAACTGTCAGTTAACCGAAAGCTCTGGGGGAAAGGTCTGTACAGTAAAGTGCTACTTCAGCCTTCCCCTGCCCAGCCCCGACTGTCGGTGTCTGCAAATGGAAAAGCAATCCTAACCTCTCTTGAGGCAAAGCTGTTGGGGCAAGGTTTGTCACACGGCAGACTGGTGACACTAGCTTTGGGGGGGGGACCTTAAAATCGGTCAGGCTGAGGTTTGCTTGTGGCCACCACGAGTCCAGTTTGCACAGGCTGTGGCAGATCCTGCCGGTCGAGGAGGGAAGGGCAGGGGCGAAGGGAGGTTGGAGTTGTTAATTTTTGTGTTGCTCTGGAAACTTACGGGGGGTTTGTTTTGTGAACGCAGGTGACAACGAGCTTTCGCCCGAAAGGGAGCACTGCGGCATGGCCATTGACCTCACCTCCAGCACACCCAATGGGCAGCACACCTCCCCCGGTCACATGGCAAGCAGTAAGTCTCTTCTTAAACCAGCCCTTGGGTTACTCTGGTCCTCCAGCTCTTCAGCAGCTTGCTTACCCGGTCTTAACTACTGCTGTAGGAGTTGGTAATAAAAGAAGAGAAGGACAGGGTAGATTTTTTTTTTTTCTTCTTCTTCTTTCTTGTTCATGCTGGTGTCTCCTCTAAACATGAACGGGATTACTAGTCTGAACTATCCCAAGGTGGCATTTGAGAGCTGGCCCTTACCTGTTGCAGGTAGGAAAACACTAGGCTTGATATGTGCTGGTTTTGTTTCATCAGGTTTTGAAATCCAAATGGAAGTTGTTGTTGTTGTTGTTATTATTACTCACTGTGCTTCCCAAAACAGCTTGAAGTAGCTTTATTTGAAAACAAACACATTTTATTTACCAAAAGGCTTTACTCTGGCAAAGGTATAAAGTTTAAATATCTGGGTTTGGTGGCAGGTTCTGTTTTACTGTTCTGTGTAGAAACTTGAGCATCCTATTCCTTCCTTGTCTCGGCTTTGCCAAGTCCAGAAGTTACAGGGGTAAATGGGAAGTTGGTGGCACTCGGTGGTTGACTCAAATGAACCAAAAGGATTTTCTTTTAGGATGCAAGGGGAGAAATTGAGAAAATGTAGAGATTTGGGAGTCTGCTGAGATTGCCAAGTGTTGATAATATTTGAATAATTGCTTTCATGCTGTATTTTTGAGGTGGGTAACTGTAGCTTGCACACATGTCATAACCCAACATCCTTTCTTTTGTCGTGCCTGTGTGAGCCGGTTACTTGTTTTACTGTCAGTTACAATGCTACATCGAGATAGTTACCTCAAAGTACCTCTGTGCTTGTATTCAGAAATAATGTAACATGCTTTGCTTCCAATACACTTTCAGAGGGTTCCTCTCGATGTGATACCCATTTTCTTTCTAGTGGGTATGCCACAGATAGGTATTTATCTTTTTAAAGCGAGTGTTTGTACAATACCCTACTGAAAACTGCGAAAGAACAAGAGAGCTTTTAAGGTTGTTTGCCTTAAAACACACAGTGTATTGCCTTCAAAGTCTTCCTTACTGAGGAAAAGATGTTCCTTTCCTTTAAGAATTCTTCTCTCTTCCTGCAAATTACAAGTAAAACGCGGTTTTTATGAGCCTTTAAAGCTGAGGGTTATTATGAAGATCTCCCAATTATATACATGTTGCTAGAGAATATGATTGCTAATACTCTGGACTGAACTTTATATGACAACCGATCATAATTCAGCATCTTTAGACAATTCCAATCCTGCTGCACTGGGATTCTGATATATTTTATTATGTTGTAAAAGTTTTACTACTCACTTTCTTCATTTTCTTTGTTTCCTTTTTATTAATGGGAAGCCTTCGTTGGAAGGGTAAAAAAAAGCTCCCTATTTTAAATCTTCTTTATAATCTAGGCTAAAAACCAGAGTCAAATTAGGGAATAAAAAGACCTAGGATGAAGTCATGCAAAAATGCTTTAATGTGTTCAGTATTTTTGTGCTCATTGTGTTACCATTGTCTTTGATTTTTAAGCTGTTCTTGCAGCCTTGGTGAATATCTTATTTAAAAAAAAAAGTGTTTTGTGGTATCTCACAGGTGTCTCAACTGCTTTCAGCATGTTGCTCTGTTTTAGGCATGTGCCGCTGCTGAAAAACCAGGCGCTCTGCCTGGGGTTCTTTAGTCAAGCAAAACTTGGGCTTCTTAAATTTGTTGTAATTTATTTATGGTTTGCAGGCATACAAACATTTTTCAGAGGGTCAGTTTATTCCCTCTTGAAAATGGAAGGTATTGATTAGAGGTTGTCGGCTCTTGTGGCAGCTGTTACGTTGGTTCTTTCAAGGGTTTTGGCCAAATCTTGAATCTGACATATGTAGGCTTCATGGCCAGGTTGTGCTTTAGAACTTTCCACCTGGTTTGTAGGGTTCAGAAGATTCTTTTAAAGGTTCAGCATCCCAGGGGCCTGTGAAATCTAGGATTTTGTGGGGTTTTTTTTTGGGGGGGGGGCTTGTTGTTATTGTGTTGTTGTGTGGTTGTTTTTGTTCGGGGTTATTTTATTTTTTTTTTAAAGGAGAAGTGGAGGTGGGAGAGTAAAGGGGAATAGGTGTTCAAACTACTTGACATGAATTCAGTAGCTGCTGTTGGGTCGATCCACCATCCTCCGCTGTGAGTGGAGGAAGTGGCTGCATTATGTTTCAGTATGGTTTAATTTCTAGTGGAGTCACATGAAACCGATGGAGTGTTGGCCCGCTGCTCTAGTGAAGCCCAAGGCATGTCAGGGCTGGGGCAGTTTGCTGATGGAGGAGGTGGTGTGTAGGGCGGTGTGTGGATCAGATCCCAAATGTTTCCGTCCCGGTGTTGTTGCCAGTCACCCCTGAAGGTGGATGGCCCCGCTTAGCTGTACGCTCAGGATGTGCACCTGCAGGGCAGAGATCTAAGCGTTGACCTTTGTTCTTGCGTTCCGTTGAATTGTTTTGAACCACATCTCTTAATTTAGTCTTAATTTGTCTCTGGCTCAAACAGAGATGAAACCCTAAGAAGCCAGTTTCTTGGATCTGTACTGAAACAACTGAGCAGTGCTCTCCCAGCAACACTAAAATTATGCACTAGGTAGAGAGTTTTCTGTGTTCATTAGCCCCTGGCAGTGTGTGTTAGTAGGAGTTCTGGCTGGGCTACTGATGTTTTCGGGTTCTATTCCAAAAGGTTTCGGGTTAAATATTTTGGCTCGTGTTGGAGAGTTGTCTACTGCATCCTTTAACCTATTATCATTTTCAAGTATCTAGATGATATGTATAGGTTATGGATGGGGCTGACACTCAATTTTCCTTGTGAATGAGGTGATCCTGAAAGATAAATCACAGTGAATCGCCTGTCATGGCTAACTAATGATCTTACATATACCTTATGGTGTGTATCTGCCTTTAGCAGAATATTGTATGTGTGTTGGCAGATTGTTGTTTTATGTAAGCAAGGATTTAAAATAGGTGTAAATAGTCAGACTGAATAGGTTGATAGATCATCTTGCTTTCTTCTACAACAAAAGACAAATTATCACAGTACCTGCTGAGTACAGATGATACATTTACATATCCCCAAATCCAGAAATCCAGATTTTCTTATGATCTTCTGTAGGAAAACTATTCCAAGGGCTGAAACCCAGAGTTGGGTGTCAAAGGCCTGCTCAGTTACCTTCGTGTTGGTACGAAAGAGTTCCCTGCATGGCCCTAAGCCCTCCTGTAGACCCCACCAAGCTCGAGGGCGTCTGTATTGTTGTCTTTGGTGGATGTTGAACTGGGCTGTAAATGATCAGGAACCCCAGACTAAGGACTGGTGTGCTAATTAATGGTTGATGGAGAATCTTATAAAAGAGGCTTTGAAAAGAAATAATTTCCTGTCACCTCCTCGTAATGTCGTGCTGAGTTTTTACTGTAGTTATTGGAGATTTTATACTTTTTTCCTGTTGTTTAAAAAAATACTTAGAAGAACATCCCCTTTAGAAACTGCCATCATTCAGTTAGTTGACTTGATGGCTGCTTTCTATAGGATGAAGGATACTTCTCTAAGGCCACTTGCTTGGTATCATGTGGAAAATAATAACACCAGCTATTAGCATCTGACAGGCAGTGACAGAGGAAATTTCCTCTTAAATTAGAGACATTACAGTGGGTGTAGATATCTTTCTTTTTTTCTGCTTTCATAGACAAAAGGAGCCCTTTAACGAAACGGAGACAGAACAATCATAAATATCAAACCTAACACCTGATGTTTGAAACTGATTAAAATTGTGGTACGCTTTCAGGAGGTATTTATAGTAGCCTGAGGTGTTACTAAGTTATGAGAAATAATTTATTAAGAAAATAAGTGCTATCAGCTGACATGGTTGCTGAAAATGAGGCGTTTGCTTTTTCTCCGTGGTGGAGACTGACCACGCTGTCTGACAAGGTGCCTGTTGGGACAACAGCGTTAAGCGTGTGTGAGTTCAACAGAGTAGAGAACTAGGGCAGGGTCCTCTTATAATGCAGCCAATACTGTATTCCCAGTGACTGGGGTAGACTGGTGGGCTATCAGTTCCACTTTTTTTTTTCCTTTGGTATTATAATTTTTTTGGTAACTGCAAAGTCCAAAATCTTTCTTGAGCACTTTCATTTTTCTACTCTTAAGTTCTCATAGAAGCCCTGTTTTGTCACAGTTCTGTTGCCCCAAGGAGAAAACCTCAGGTACTGCAGCTGTATCATCACCACATCTGTATGGGTAAATGTTAACTGTGAGTCTGCCTCTTAACATGAAATCATGTCAAATTAGAGATTGCCTCATGCCTTGGCTACGCAGCAAACCGGCCTTGCCGCCGTCAGAGACTACAGCCCAGACACGTGAGGCTGGACCTTGCACTGGGATTCTCTTTTGGCTCAGTATTCCTTTTTGCAGTAGGGTGAGGTGACAGAGGCTGAGCTTCTGCAGGAGGCTTTTTTTTTTTTTTTTTTAGGGAGGAGGGTGGGAGCTGACTGGGCTAGGCTGCAGGGGTTGGAAGTGTTCTGAACACATGCACAGGGGGATGCAGAATTCTGGTGCCCAAACTGCTGTGCTCTGAAGTGAGGGTTCAAGTCTCCAGTTCTCCCAATTAACTTGCACAGTGTGAAACACTGTATATAGTATTGAAAGCTTGGACTGGATAACCTCAAGATGCTGAGGAATCTCTTCCCTCAGTGGCCTTTAAAGAGCAGGGTAGGTAACAGCTCTTGGTCTGGGTATTTGTAATCCTCCTCAGTGCAAGGAGGTGGGCTTTCGACAGTCACTCGTCCTCCAGTGCTTTGTGTGTGACCTCCCAACCCTGACGGTTTAGAGAGCTCAGCTGTGGAATTTCACGACAATGTCTGATACAGACATACCTGTGGTTTTACAGGTTGAAGGGCGGTGAAGATGCACTACAGCAAGACGAGCTTAGACATAGGGGATGAGCTCGATGAACTGGAGGAGGTGAGCTCCTTTGGCACTTACAGAAGCACTGACTTCACTTCAGTATTTTAACCTTAGACTCCCTGAGAGTTGCCAGGGGAATAATACCCGTCAAGGTTTTAGTCAGTGAGTTTAGCTTCCTTGAAGTTTAAGGAGGAAAAAATAAAGTAATAAAAAAAAGAGGTAGTGATCAGGCTTTAAACAGAAATCTAGTATGAAACCAAAACTCTTCAGAGTAGTGTTACAGCAATTATTTAGGTTTGGGTTTTTTTGTTTTTTTTTTTCTTGGGGAAAAAAAAATCCCAAACCAAAAAGAACTAAAGAAAAGGATACCTGGAAGTTAAATACCTTCTGGGATGCACCTTGGTTTGTTGTAGCTTCACACACATCAGCTTAGATTTTTCACACTGGTATGGTTGAAATCATGAAATAGTTTGTGATACAAACTCTGTGTGTAGATGAAAACTGAGTAGCCACTGAAACTACTAGGTGTTTACATAACTACTGTTTGTAGCTCACACTCCAGTGGCAGAGGGTTCCCCTGTGTGTTTTTCATATCTTCTGACATGGTCACTCTGGCGTTCCCTGTGGAATCAAGTACTCGGCTGTAAAAACATTCCTCTCTCTTGGTGAGTGCTATAACAAGGGTGGAGTGAAATGATCAGTTAATCTCATTAAATAGGTTTTTATTCATTCTGATGGAAGTCTCCTGAGAGGTCATCTGCCAGGTCTTTTGTTGCAGCACACACCTTTCTTTGGGAGCTTCTGTTATTCTCTTGGACTGTCAGGTTCAGTTAACTTTCCTTGGTACACACCCTGTTACAACACTCCCCGCTCTTGTTAGCATCATAGTCAGCAAGTTTTCAGTGTTTGCTTCTGGAATTTCAGTTCCTCTTCAGACATGCCAACAAAAAGAGCAATCCTTATCTTCCTTGAAATGTGACATTTGGATAGCAGCTGGATGACGAGATACCCGTTAAAGATCTGTGTTTCCCATCCCTAAATCTTGGGGGTAGGTGCTCCTCCTGTTGAAATCAATGAGTACTTTCTCCAGGGAAATTGGATCGAGGGCTAGTTTCCCATTCCTGTGGGCCACTGGCTCTGTCTAGTCCACCAGCTAAATGACAGTTGGCAGGACAGTTGTACAGGTGAGTGATGCAGTTCTAGCCAGGAGGAAGAGCCCTCTGTTGCTTTGTCCTCAGTTGTCCCAGTGAATGATACTCCTTGGGGGATACAGGTCTGTAGAAAATGTAAGAGGAGGCCACTGCTCTCTCTAGTAAAAAGACCTGTTGCCTGCCTCGGTGCAGAGCCTGTGCCACAGCATGTTGTCCCTTGCCTAGAGCACTGAATGCTTGTTTGGTGTCCAGGCAGCTGCCTGCAGTGTCTGAATGGAAGGAAGCAGAGCTGTGATGATCACTGAGAAGCCATGAGCTTTGACAGGTGTGACCATGGGCTAGGTGACCACAGCACAGTGTTTCTCACAACTCTTGTCATCATAGGGGAGTCCCTTCTTGTTTCTGTACTGCTTTTTTTCCCTTTCCCTCTTGCCTATTTTTTTTTTCTGAACACAGAGGCCATATGTTGCTCAGGATGGGGTTTGGATGTTACAAGTTGGGCCCTGTCAAACGTAGGAATTTTATGATGATGGCTGCTTTGCTTAGGGGTTGTTTTACGTTTAATTTTTGCGGCCCTGTAATGAGCTGCATTCAGAAGTACCTCAATACCACTGTAGCTTATTTCCTGTCCCACGCAGGAATAATTGTGGTAGTCCTAAAGCACCCTGTTCTGGTGTGATTACATTAGAGCAACCACAGCGTTTTAACTCTTCGCGTTACCAGGCCTGCATGTGGACAAACCCCTATTTACACCGCTCAGCAAAGCGTGCCCTTGATCCGGAGCCAGGTCTACATTACCGGCTTCTGCTGGCACGGCTCTGTCAGCCTGTGGCTTTGAAGAGCTGTAATCCCTCACAGGCAGAGGGATGCTGGCAGGATCTCCTGCTGTGAGCATAGGCCTGGCTGGCAGGGTCACCTGTGAATGACGTTTCAGGTCTTACCTAAGAGTGTTCCAGCAGACACTGCTCCTGGAGCATGGGGTTGGTCCATCCCCCTGATTGGTCATGTAAAGTTCTGTGAATTAGAATCTCTTCTTGTTTTGTTTAGGTTTTAACTGACTTGCATTCTCCACACCCTTCAAGTTTTGAGGTTTATTCCTACAATCTGTGTGGCCCACCACAGAAGTGGTGGCCTCCAGGTGCATTGTACCTGCTCTTTTACCTCGTGGTTGCTTTGTGTTCAGTCTGTATTGAGAGGTTTCTGGGCTCTGTGTCTCCCCTCCGGTGAAGCTGAGATTCCTGGTGGCATCCCTGTGCCCCCTTAGGAATAGGGGAAGGCCTGTAGATGCTTGAAGGCAAGTCCTAGGAACCAGGCTGTGTCTCAGCCCTAGTGTGGAGAGTATCTGCCTCTACCAGCTGGGAGTGAATGGAAAAGAGCAGTTTCCCTCTCTAAACAGGTTATGAGCCCCTCTTCTTAGCAGACTGCAGGTTGTACACAAGGCATGAGCCAAGGAATATGATTCACTCCAGACCTGCCTCCACTCTCCTCACCATAACTTCATTTGGCAGGAGAAGACATACAGACTGGGTTGTTTTTTCTCACTCTCTTTGTCTACTGTGGTATTGGTACCACCTGTGAGGCTGTTATGGGCACAGGTGGAGTTGCTGCAGAAGGGGAAAGAGGAAGGGAGAATTGAGGGAATTCTCAAGTCTAGCTCTGGGGTGGAAGCTTCATGCACTGGGGATAGAAGACCCAGCCACATCTTGGTGTTGATGGCAGCAGGTCCTTTGTCCTGGGGCACAGAAGATGTGGAGCAGTGTCCAAAGAAGGTAGGACATACTGAAGGACAGGGAAAAAAAAACCAACTTTCACCTTGTCTGCCTGTCCCACCTATCACATTTCTTTCTCATGAAGGTGGTCTGTGTTTCATCTCCAGCTACTGAAAGATCTGGCCAGGGCTTACAACAGAGCTGCTCCATTTGTAGTTAAAACACATCCATGACGAAGCTTAACTTTCTCATGAAGACTATTTTCTTGTTTATCCCCTTTCTTCCTCCACTTCAACAAAACAAGTGTTATACTAAAGACATCAGTGGTGGAGTCTTCTCAGCTCCTTATTATTCGTGTTTTCTTTGCATTCCCCTCAGCCTTCAAAACCCCTAATTCCATCAGAAGCGAGTGATATCTTCTCAAGGGACATGTGTTCCTTCAGTCTGTCTAAGTGACATTGGTGAGTGGCACAGGAAGCTGGCTGGAGAAGTCTCTGAAATGCCCAAGTCTGTGTTAATTTTCCTCATAGTTACTCTTTGGGAATGTATCTGTGTGCAGTCGTATGAGAATTCACACCTACTCTTCCCTAGTCCCCGGCTCGGCCTTCGGATGTTTTCTGTTTCCCTTTGCAAGCAAATACATTCTTTTAGGTGATGATCTAGCCATAAAACACAGATTGAGAGGATTCTTGGTAACTCTATCTGTGCATCCTTTAAACACCATCAGCGTGTGTTAAACACCCGCTTCTGTCCGAAGAGCAGCAAACAGGATGATGTGAATTCCTTTCTTTTGAAAATGAAAGAACCTGCCTCTCTCTGTATGAAAACAGCAAGTCTTTACACAGAAGAGCTATGAGGCCTGTTAATTTGGGGAAGAGTAGCTCTTCTCTTTAAGTCAAGGATGGTGTACAAGTTTCCAGGAAAGAGCCACCGTAGATGGTAGACCTACTTCTGGTTAGCAGCCAGGCTGCGACAGGGGGAGAAGGCTCTGGCAAAACAAGGAAACAAGCTTTGGTTTTGGTGGTTTTTAGTCTTATTTCTTGATAAATTGATATCCTGCAATGTGTGTTTTGCCTTGTCCAGATGAAGGCCCCTGAAGGGGATCATATTTATTCATTGGCAGTTTAGTGTGTGGATGTTAATTGTTCATTCCTAGCTGTAGCCTTTGTGTTGGACATGCAGCATGGTGGTGAGGGGCCTCTCTCCCCACGTCTCTGGGAGAGTTGGCGGTTGTCTGGTGCCTGTGCAGAGTTTGCTCGAGTGCAGAAAGATTTTAGACTACACCACTTGGCCTTAAGTTAACACCGTGCCCTAATCCTCATCACCTTTCAGCTGTAGGCCTGTCCTAGATGTACATGTGTATAATAGTTTTACAGTTTAATCTCCCAAAATTGGGTCAACTTCAGCAGTTGTTTTGACCTTGTTAGCGGCACGAGTGGTTCCTGGGTGCGTTTAATACACCTCCGTGCAGTTGTGTGGAACAATCAGGGGTGTCAGCTTTACTTGAAACCCTCTGTTTGCAATTTTTCCTCTAGCTTAAACACACAGGCACCTCTGTATCACTGTTAGGTATTATCCTTTGGATAATCTATTCTTCTAGAGTGTAATGTAATAACATCTCCTCGTTATATCATGCTTTTTTTAACAATAAATCTTCAAGAGCTTCACAAAGGATGCCAGTTGAAGAGATACAAATGAGTGAATAAAATTATATGCTGAAGAGGTGGAGAAAAATTAGAGAAATTTTTATTATTATGAATTCAGCCCCTATAGGTGGGAGGCAGTCAGCTTCATCATTTGTGTATGTGACTTCAAAATGTCAGATTGTAGGTAGCTCTCGAGTTCACAAGAATGATGTTCTGGTTGTGTATTTCAGGGTTAAGTAGTCTATGATGTTAGCAGACTATGAGAGCTCTGTGAATTTATTCTTGTGTCCTCTCAGATTTGTATTGTCAGCTGCACAATTTCTTTATTTTTCAAAAATCCCATGAGTTTATATGTGAATCCCAAACCAAAGGCTTCTTGAAGTATAAAAGCTATCAGCAGTGCGGTGCCCCCAGATTGGCTAATGCTAAGTAGAGAAGGTTGGCAGCTGAGGAAAAAAAAAAAAGTAAAAGAAAAAAAAGGGCTGAAAATGTGTCCTGCCCTGGTTTATGACAAGCCTGTACATGTGTGGTGTGTGTAAATACACATCGAAGGCACTTATGCAGAGTTTCTGTCACATACTATAGAGATATACTGGCTTGAAAAATATTAGAATCATGAAATTAGGAAAGGAGAAAGAGTAGAGGTATGTGAATTGTGCCTCTGCTGAAGGAAAAGCTATTAACCAACTCCCTTTGGAAATGTCAGATGCATGGGGAAAAAGTTGTCAGAAGCCAGTCTCTGCCAAGTCTGTTGCTCCCAGAACCTACTTTTTGTTAGATGTTTGTGTAAAATCACCTTGCTGGTCAGACTGTGGGACCAGACATGACTCAGGCTATCAGCACCTAACGTGGTTTCAGGTTGCTGTCTTACTGCTCTTGTGTTAAAATGCTGGGATGAGATATTAGAGCTTTTTTTCACACTTTTAAAGTGCTTCGTTTATTTAATGTCATCAGCGCTATTGTTACTTAAATTTAGCTTCTGACTGGTAACCATTAAATATTTATAGAAAAATCGATAGTAGTGAGATTTTTGCTATAGTAAATATATATCACATATGTATCCAAACCAAAGCAAACTGCAGTGCATTCCAGGAAATAGTCTCTAATGATGCTCTGTAAAGTACTTGCTCATCTTTGCATCAAGATGCTCTATCTGTGTCCCAAGTGCAGCCATTCCTGTGGTGGACCCCTGGTTGGTTTTTGAACAGCCTAGAAACACAGTACAGTGCCTCAGAAAAAGGGCACAAACAGGGGTTTCGGTGTAGAAACGCAATCATTGTGATATAATTATCCAAGATTCCTTAGTGATTGGACAGCAGGGGATCCTTAAGTTCTGTGCACACAGCAGGCTGGGGTGCTGGAGGAGAATTGCTCTCAGGTATCAGTTCTGCTTTGCTTACACTGGTTGCCATCACCCGTTGTGTTTTCTGAAGCACGTCAGTGTCATTCGGTGCCCAGCTCGCCATGTCCTGGCCTTTGCTTCGGCATCTGAGTGCCCTTATGAAACCAGTGGTGTGTGAGAGGCCCTTTGAGGAATTTCTGATGTGTCACCTACTGTGGTATCACTACTTGGGTCTGGGTGGGGGCAAAGCCAGCCCAGCCTTTGGGAAGGGGAAAGTGGTTTCGGAGAAGGTGGCAACATGGTGACTGAAGTTTAAATTAATTTAAAACCAATGCCTAGTTAAAAAAACACCCACCCTAGGACATTGAGCTTAAAACTGGCCTCAAGAGGCTGGCTAGGCTTCCCTGGAGGAGTATGGACAAAGAATGAGATCTGTGGGAGGTCTGACCCGTGGGTAAGGCACTTTCTTCTCCAGCCTGGGCCCCTGTGTAATTTTCTCGCATGACTCTAAATGGAATAGGTCTTAGTATACCATCAAGGAGATGACCTGAATTAATTGTTCCAATCAGGTGTTTTAGAAGGGGGGGGAGGCTTCCTTACCAGCTGGCAAAGGATTTTCAATTTATAATTATGACTGTAGTTTATAATAATAATTCTGATTATATATATATAAACAGTTTAATCTACTATAATGTAATATGGTAACATTTGCTGAGCTTTGGCTGCTTTCAGATAGTGAAAATGTGCTGGTGGTTGTTGGCTGGGATTCAGAAACATTTGTCAAAATTTTGTGCACTATGTGAACAACAAAATTTTGTGTGGATTAAGCAGTTATTAATTCTCTTCCATTGTCTGTCGGATAAAACTACAACTAACTCATTAGCCAAAATTAATCGTAAATAAAGCCGATCTGTTGTTGAGGAGGCTAATTATAGTGGTAATTGTGTAATGATGATGCATTTAATTTCAAAATGCAGATTTAAAAGCTACTCCTTTTGGCAGTGTTAGAGCAAGGTGTTCCGCGATGAAGCGGGATGCTTATCGCTGTCATTGTCCTCTTAATTAATAACACAAGGATTGCTGGGGGTTTTGGTCTTGTCACTGTCCCCCATAGAGCGCTCAGAAGTGTCCTAATTCTGCTCACACTGAAGCCAGTTAAACATTTAATTTATATCCATTTCACTGGGATGAAGGTGCTACATGGAACTGCCGGTGTAAGACATTACGCGCTCCCGGATTTACTACTGTGGCAGCGCATCCGCATGCCTGAGCTCTGGGAATACTGGCTGTGCTTTGGGATTTGCTATTGACTTGCCATGGAGATAGATCTGGAGTTTCAGGCCAACAAAACTGAATTGTGACTCAACGTTTTAAAAATGATTGAGTGAGTAATTTTCCATGCACTTTCGTTACGGTATCTTTTGCCCCAAGGATTATTTACTGCAGATTAACATCCAGCAGTTTTTCACTGGTATATGTAATGTAGAATTTAGTAAAAAGGGAATTGTTAAAATAGGATAGTGGGTTTTTTAATCCCGAATTGCCTGGTTCTACTGGTAAAATTAGCATCTCTAGTAATATCAGCAGTCGTACCCGCTAGCCTGTATGCACAATTTGCATAATTTCTTGAATTATTTTTTTTAATCTGTTGTCATAATATATTAAATGCTATTATGAGGGGGTTTCTTTTTAACAAACTACTGTTTGAATCCTTAAGAAAAGAAATGGGCAACAGATACAGAATATGATTCACCTTTTCTCATCATTTGTAACCACTCTACTGATGGGGTTTTTTTTTTTGCTCCTGACTTGGTTCAGAGGGAATTGCAGAAGCGAAGCATTCAATTAATTCTGAATTTCCCTACTAATCAGACTTGAAGGGAATATTGAGCATAAATAAATTTTACCTATTTTATTTTTAACTTTTCCTCTTTGATTTTTTTTTTTTCCTCCTTGTGCTTCCTGGTTCATGGGGCCAAAAACCCTACGAGAATGTTTTAGTTACATCACTAATATTAGAACTGAGTAATCGGGTGGCTTTGGCAGCAGTCTCGTTTATAAATTGTTGGTGAGCAGATGGCTCACCAAGTTGGCATGCCAACTCCAAACTTTCACAATCATGAGTCAAGTTTTAAATCGCAAGATTGCCTTACATGCCATCGGATTTTGTGTGTGTTTTTGTTTAATAATTGTAATTCTCTCTGTGCCTTCTCATTTCTGAGCTGCATTTTGCACTGAAGCATGGCTTTCCAGGCATCTACTGGGTTTGGGAATGCCTTTTTTTGATTTATTTTTTTTTTCCTTGATTTAATGAAAGCGGGGGCTCTTGTAGTCACTTATCTGAAAATCTTGCAGTTAAGATAAATCAGTAAATATGGGGCTAAGAGACGTAAAAGTGAGGCTTGGCAATCCCAGCTAATGCCAGATAGTTCAAATGGTTGAGGTCATTCACAATTACACTCTTAGCATCTCTGGGTTTGTAGGGACAATAATTTGCTAGAAATAATTTGCTGATATCTGTAATCCTGGATATGCAAATCTGTGCCAATTTGTTTGTTTCCCGAGTGCGGGGCTTAAGTCGTTAGGCGTCACGGAGTACAAATGTTACAGTTTGAAATGCAAGGGTGAATATTTTCTGTAAGCAAAATGTGGCAAGAAGAAAAGAGAGCTGAGCTGCACTGCTCAGATGTTTTCACTGTGAAGCTCCAAAAGGGTCAGATCATGATCCACTTGAGAATTTGGACAAATATTGCTAGAAGGAAATATTTTTTTCCCCCCATTTTTTTGGTCTTTTTAAGCTATTCCTTCAACTAAAATTAACATGGTATATGTGGGTTATAATGCATTGTGGGACCTGTTACAGAATGATAATTAGACCTTATTTCTAAATGGTTCCACACAAAGTGTGCTGTTGTAAATGTTAAACAACTGCGTTTCATCCATAATCATGTAATTGGTGTGTGCAGCTAATTAGTGTGTGTTCAATTTAGGCCCAGATTTTTTGGAAATGTCTCCCGTTCTGGTCCTGATTTAGCAAAGCTCTTAAACAGATGATTAACTTCCATTGGCTTTAATAGGACTTAAGCACATTCTTAATCAGGGCCATTGTGTCAAATCATGTCTCTTGGTGACAATCTGAACAACCTGCCAGAGCCGTAGTAAAAATATCTGTAGGTCCTCCTTAAATTCAGATTAATCATTTCTTTAACTCGTGAAACATTTTGTTTCAGAATCTGAAACTGTGCAGATATCTCTCTCTCTCTCTTTTCTTTTTTAAAAGCAAATGGTTATTGTCATAATCTAATTGTATGTATAAAGTTTAAAGATTTTAACTAGCTTGGCAGGAGGCTGTTTACATCAAATCTGCTCAATACACCTTTGAGAGGGAGAAGAAGAAAATATGCATCTGAGTGTGCCTCGCTGGAATATAAATGTCAGCGCTGATAGATATCTATGATAGAAAATTTGTGTGGGAGTAATAATTTAGTAATAAAATAGGTCAAATTAATTCTTATGCTGAAGGGGATACCTTACAATAACCATTTTGTAATTTTATGTTTGACAGTTTGCTCTGCATTATGTGGATAGGTGGAGCTGAGATAATGTAATCCATTTCCAATTGTAAACAAGATTGCTTTAAGAGCTGCTGTAGTAAGATGCATGTTGGCTGACTTTAAGCTGAAAGGTAATTGCCTCTGAATATTAATGTGCATGTGGGGATTTTGTTTTTAATTCTGAGATTTCATCTTTGCCCTATAGCAGCTCTGAAGAGGCCCTTGCTTTTCCCAGACCCTACTTTGCTGCTAATTGAAGCTGATGGCAAGTGTTGCGCTTTGGGCCCTTTGCTTTTATTTTATGTGGCCTGTGCACCTTGGAGAATGCTGCTTGCTTTGTCACTCTCATATCTTTGGGTTGGGTTTTTTTGGTTTTTTTTTTTTGTTACTTGCCTTTTGAGTAGATGAGGGGTTTATTTGGAGATGCTCTCACTGTCCTGTAACAGCTATGACTAGTTCCTGGATCAGGGAAGGAACTTGGAGGCAGAGAAGAAGTTGCTGCACTAATTGAATTGTGGCCTCTTAGAGAAATGAGACTTAAAGTGCTCATCCTGTGCTCTGTAGCTGGAAAGCTTCCCCAGGGGTAATTTAGGACCTGTCCAAAGCCCACAGCATTTTGTGGGAGATTCTCCCACAAATCTAGTTCCACGTGCTTTTGGAGCACAGGGGCAAGTTCTAGGAACATCAGTTGGCTGTGTTTGTATGTGAAGCTGTACCTCATGTTTCTATTTGATTTCGAGAATTTGTATTTGATTTCTTTTTGATTTCTAGAATTTGGTTTCTATTCTTCCACCCACTGCAAGGCTTAGCACTGGGTACAGTGGGACTGGGGTTGAGCTGGGTGGGACTGGAGCAAACTGTAGCTGAATAGTGCTGTAGAAACTTGAAAATAGCTAGTGGTGCTGGGTTTTAACCTGCACGTGTTTTAATGGCTCTGGGGGCTATGCTGTCATTAATTAGGTCTGCTTAAAGATTGTATGACTGGCAAGTGCCCCACATGCCCTTCTGGCAGAGATGACTGGTCCAAAGGCAGGCATTCAAAGCACAGTCCAATGTGCCTTGTTCTTGGTGGCAGTACCAGCAGTTATTTTTTTTTTGGAGAAAAAAGAAAACAACAAAATAGAGTATTTTTAGCTTGGATCAATTCAGTGCTGCGGTTTACTGCACGGTCTCGCACAGTGAGAGGGTGGTGTCTGAGCAGGGGTGGGAGCTCTTGGTGCTGAGCTTTCTGCAGAAGCAAAGGTACACTGGGCTCTGGTAATGCCTGGACCTGACAGAGCTGTGAATTGTGTTGGTCAGGGAGGCAGCATATGGACCTTTCTGCCTCGGGTCCCATGCAGAGGGTAGTCACCTCATGCAGAGGGTAGTCACCTCATGCAGAGAGATGGAGTCTCTCCTTCACAACCAGCCTGTTTGCAGGTCCCCTCTAGCCTGTGGCTCACAGTTGGACTATAACCTCCTATAACATCTCTAGTTAAACAGTGGGCTGAAGATCAGTGGTGTTATGGGTGGGGACCACTGAATGGAGCCTGCCACATTCCTGCACCTTGCGCAAACTTGGGGTGTTGAGGCTTTGGTCTTGGAAGGAATTGTAAATCTCCACACTGCCCTGTCTCCAGTGAGTTGGTCTGACGGCTCCTGATGTCAAGGGGAGCCCTTGTGGCAGTTCAGTCCTTTTTGCACAGTGATGCTGCTTGTAGCAAAGCTGTTCCATGGATGCCTCTGCTGAAAAATCACTTAGCTACAGAAACATTTGACTGTAGGCTGGTAGGCAGGAAAAGTGAGGGTGTGTGGGTTTGTGAATGTATGTTGCCCATTAAGGAGTCTCACTCTATGCTGGGGCTGCTTCATTACTATATTAAAAATAACATAAAAGGATTCTAATAACTAATTAACCTGTTCACTAATGGATCAAGCATTGTCTTAAGGGCAGCAGTTTAAGAGTCTGTTTAATGAAAGTTGACTGGAGGCATGTCCTGTGGCTATTACAAACTTTGTTTTATAATAGCATGCATTTTTCAGTAGCTCGTTGCCATGCTCTAATGTGGTTGGAGGGGGAGAAATAGAAAACTGGCCATTTCCCGGCAGAGAGCGATAAGTTTCTGCTCGGTCAGAATGCTCTCTGTGCTGTGATAGGTTTATAATTATTATCCCAAGATTGATGTTTTTTGGGGGAGTGTAAATTTGTGCAGCAGTAATCCATTAAGAAATCAATAATCATTCCATTCTGAAATGCAGTTTCTCTATGACATTATAAATACATATCAAAGATTTGAAACTCTGCTTGTCTCCCTTTCTCTGCCCTCCTCCTCCTGCTTCTCTGAACTCCCAAGTTCAACGTCCTTTGCCATGCTGGAGAAGCAATTATGTGGTAGGACTCCTCTGCTGGAAAAAAAACAAGGGTGGCAGTATAAGCATAATCCCAAGAGCCTGTAAAACTCGTGAGTGTGAACTTTGCTTTCCCCTCAGTACGCTTCTGATCTCTGGGAAATTCCCTCTCTCCCCTGCCTTGTTTCTGTCCCTGGTACATGAGGATGATGAAGATTCATGCCTTATTTCTCTGTAGGGGACTGTGGAGAGGAAGTGTTGTGTAAGTGTGAAGTCGTGGTATGTGTACATTTCCTTTTCCTCACTCCTCCTCCTCATTCAGTCTTGGTTCTTCATGTAATGAGGAGAGGTTTGACTATCAGTGACCAGCGTTCCCTTTTTTGCTACGAATTTTCCCCCAGTTGGGCAAACATCTTTTCGAAATGTTGCTCAAAGATATCCCCTGATCTAGAGACCTGGAAACCTCCTTTATCTCGGTCTGAAGTTGTTTGATAAATAGTTGACTGTATGAGAGAGGCTGAGAGTATTATTTATGTTTCTCGGTGAAAGGCTGAATTATATGGAGCGAGGTGCTGGTCTGGTCTGGTTTTGATCTTGCAAAGAAAACTGTATATGGGGCAGAGAGATGTTACTACTGTAGTAAGAGGCGTAAAACAAGGAGCACTTAAACATTAAATATTTTCAAGTCTTTAATTCTTCATCTACTTCCTTTTGGTTAGAGCTGGTTGAAAAATCAGTTTTAATGAAAAATACCTCAATTTTGAGTTTGAATTACTGTTATTTATAGTCAGCTCTGCTGCCTGTTGAGGAACAGGGCATTCCTTAATAGTAGTGTTGTATCCTACATGCATGGTATTTGTTGTCCAGGCCTAATTTGACCTCATCTACCCCAATAAAAGGCAATCATGGCTTGGGATGGATGTGATAACTCAGTTCCTGCCTTCTGCTGCTCTGGGAACTTGGTTGGCTGGTGCGTGGATGCTCACCAGCCCTTTCAGCTTGGAGAGGGAGAGAAAGACCCGTGTTCAGCACGTCTTTCCTTTTGAGAGTTGAGAATCTCGGGTTATGCCCAGAGGTCTGTCAAGGGTAAAGTGTGAGTTTTGCTTGTGATTTGACACATCTGGTTTATGAGAGCGGGCCGTGGGGATACCCACATGGGTAGATTTGGTCATGTGTTTCTCTATTCAGAGGCTTTTGTCTTAGGCAGGGAGTGTGGAAGAGCTGGTGATGAGTGAAACTGGATACTCAGAAGCCAAACAGTGTTGCTCTAATAAATTTTAAGGTTACTGTCGGGGTAAATTCTCTGCTGTAATGCTGTATGGGGAGAGCTTTCACTCATGACATGTTTGTGGGGCAGCTTGGCAATCACTGGTTGGCATTGGAAAGTGTGAAGTTGTGATGCTAAAACAGGAAAAGACCCAGATGCCAGCAAAAAAATGTTGGTCTTGTCAGTTGTGTGTAGATTTCCATTCATCATTGACTTCTTGTCTGGTGAATTGCTCTTTCTCTTCTTTCAGGCCACCAACCCCTTACTGGGCTGCTATCCCATCAATGAAGAATACTTCTTCCTTTACCTAAAATGGTTCCTCATGCTCGTGCTGTGATGGCTCATGAGCCATATGAGTTCAGCTGGCACTTTGTGGGTTTTCACTCTTCTTAATTCAGTACTTTGCAGCTTGTGTTGTTTCTCCATTGACCATCATACCAATCAATATTTTTTGTATGTCAGCACAAGTCTTAATTTTGCAAATGACCTTTTTTTTTTTTCTTGTCTTTGGGTTAACTTGTGATCTGGAAGCAGCAGCTGACTGACAGCTGATTTTTGTGCAATTATTTGCTGAAGTGTTCATGCAAATGACACGCGGCTTTTCAGCAAAATAGGAAGACTTTAGCACACCTTTTTGGGTTTTACCCATTACCATTTTTTTCCAGTGGTTTGCAGAATGGTGAGTGCTAAAAGCCCAGTATCAGCTCACAGGATGCTGAGTTTAACAGATAGGGCTTTATTAGCACTCAGCTGCATTTGTCTTTACTTCACAAGTCTCTATTTAGAATTACCTACAAGTGGTTATTTTCCAGTGCGGTTTCCTACGACAAACCTTTTCTTGCTTTTTGTTGTTGCTGCTGTTTTGTTGGGTTTTCTTTTTAACTACTAAAAGCTCATCACCCTGTCTGTCACTCGTAGAAGTGTGTATGTGTCCACCAATAGCTTGAATGGCAAAGTGCAGAAATTGCTGTGACTCTTTGGAAAGAAAGTTCTTCAAAGGGAAATATTTAACGAATTGAATGATTAAGAGATGCCATCTCAATCAATGAATTCAAGCTAATTGGCTGTGTACAAAGCATTTCTAAATAATTTCCCTAAAGGTTTGGCATATTAGGCTTAGAGTGCCTTTCTAGGGAGGCTAGAGTGCGAGGCTACTTTCAAAGGCTGTTTTCTTCTGAGACATGGGGGGGGGGTTGTGTGGGGGGTTTTTTTGTTTGTTTTTTTTTGTTTTTTCTCTCCAATTTCCAGATAGTAAGACATATGCATTTTAGCTATGGGTCTCACAGAGTGAATTTAAGACTGTTTAATAACAGCTCTGCATTTCTTTTTCCTCTGTGTGTCCCCCTCCAGGAGTATCCCATGCACTGGTGACTGCAAACAGCTGCTCTAGAGTCCAGTGACCAGCCACTCTCAGCTTGCAGGCAGTAACAGTCATGCTAACACATTGTTGTCAGGTCTCTCTGTCACCTCATTTTTCTATTTGTGTTGCTGTGAGCATTATCAAAGTCTCTGAAGTGCAACACATTGACCACAAGGCACATGTTAGGGCCAACGGTCCTAAACTGCTAGTTCTACTTGATGCTTGTAGGCCTGGCTTGAGCCCTCTTTGAACGAGAAGGGAAGAACCACCACAAGCGCCATTTTCAGTGCTGGGTGATGCATANGTGTTGGACATAGTCACCCTATTCAAGAGCTGGTCCTAAATGACTTGGTCAGTGTCATGCAAGTGAGTTAGCTGCAAACAAGCTCAGATGCCTGTCTTCCAGCTGTGAGTTCACTTCACCAGACCAGCATTTCTCACTGTGTGTTGTGCAGAGTGTTAAATGTGTTCCCTCCTTCTTTTGCTCTTTTTTTTTTTCTGTTTTTCTTCTCCCCCCTGCCCCCCAAATGCCACCTCTAAAAGTTGTGGTAAACTAAGAAAAATCCCGTAGCATAAAATCGGTAGAATTAAGTAGATCAAAGCGAAATGCTTTTTCTACCTTAAATGCTTGTCCTGGAAATTCTTGACTTTCGACACTCCAAAGGTCCTCACCAAGACTTGTAAACTGAAGGGGGGTGATAGTTCTCAAGCCATTTGAGCAATGCAGTGTTTGAATGGAGAAATGTTAACGAGTCTTGTTCAGGCTGATTCTAGCTCAGTTGGGACAAGGAGAGGGGGAAGTAAATCATTGAGGAGGTATATCTTCCATTCAGCAGGAGCTGCACATGATGGGATTATTAGTATTTCTAAACTAAAGCCCCTGACAGATCTTTGGATGCTTAAAGCTGTTGTGATGCTTTACCAGATGGTTCAGAAACTCAGACTGGAATATCTCATTGGCTGGTGCTGAACAATGACATTTCAAACCCACACGTTCGTTTGGATTTTAATTTTCAGGAGGATTAAAGCTTTTTGGGATATGGGCTGTCTCTTTCCATATATATGCTCAGCGCCTTATGTAGTTTGGATGCTTTTTGCAGTGTCTTTATAATTCATTACACTCCTTACGAAAGAGCAGTTTGAACTGCTGCACATTTTTAGCCACGTACCCTCTCCAGCAAGGCACAGACAGCATAAGTGTGCAAGTTGTTGCCTCGCTCAATGCACCGAGCATGACGGCTGCGACTGCCTTGTCTTGTATCTGGTAATTGTGACAACAGGCCATTGTGCTGGAACTTGCCGGTTTTGATGCCGTATCCCTCTGGTCTTTTCACTTGTTCAGATCTTGTCTTTGAAGCCCCAATCGTGCAAGTACGGATGCAGTCCTCACTCTGCAAAGTACTTGAAGTGAGACTCTGCTGCTTGGGGTGTGGGGGGGGGAAGATCAAAGGAAACTGGGTGGGTTTTACCCCCTTTCAGTCCCGTGGCGTTTTGAAGCAGGATGGAGTGTGCCTCTGGCAAAATTTAGGAAATTATTAGGGCTTGCCAAGTGAGGCAGCCCTCTCTGTTTTGCCTGCATGGCTGTCCTGGCTAGAACTAGGACCTTTCTGCTACTTCTAAACTGCCTTGAAGCAGGGATGGGAGTATTACTATTAAATTCCCTTCTGCATTCCTGAGGGCAGAGATTGCTGTTCGGTTGTGTGTAGCTGGATCGGGTCACAGTAGGTTACCGTGTAAATGCGTAAGTGAGGAGGTAATTCTGGGATCGGGGGAAGGATTTGAGCTTGGTGTTTGAGGCATGGAAAACTTAAAACAGTGATTCAAAAAAAGAAGTGGTGATGCACATTCTGCACAGCAGTGAACTAGGATGCTTCGGTGACAAGGCTGAGAAGTTTTGGGTATTTTGTGCCTTCTCTTCCCCCTGAAGGCTCTGTTAAGAGAAAAGCATCGTTGGGGAAAGAGATTCGTTATGTTAAGAAGAAAAAGGACATTTTCATGTAATTATTTTTATGTGGTAGACTGGTGCATTCAATCCCACTGTTCTCCATATGATTCATTCTATTTGCACACGACTGTTGCTCCGTATTAAATAGTGTGCGGGGTTTTTTTCCTGTTGAACAAGTATTCCCTTAGCTTGTCACAAAAAGCTGACACATGTTCGTTCTTCACTCGGGGAGTTCTGCATCTGTCGACACTTCAGACATAATCAGTTTAGATTTCAGCAGCTGATTAGTGCTCACCTCTAACCAAACTGAGAAGCTGCTCTTCCAAATGGTAACAAATAATATACTAATTAGTCCTCCACATAACGATAGCAGGAGTCTTAACTGAAAGCTCCTGATCTCGGAGGCCTTTCTGTTCTAGTCCAGTGGCTTTACAGACTGTTGTATCAGCATTTATGCCGAGCTTTTATTCCCCGTGCCTCAAAATGCCTCACAGAGCAATTAATTATGCACCTGAAGATAGGCATTAGGCACGCAATGATATTCCACACACAGTTATGAACGTTTCATTAGTGCCAGTTAATTTATGTATGATTATGAAAGCAGGAGGAGGAATGCTGGGCAGGACTCCAGGATTATCCTATGGCTCTTGTAGATGTTAAGTGTCCCTGGGAAGCTATTTGACCTGGCCAGCTGGTGCAGATGAGTGCAGCTCATGCTGCCTTCCGTACGGGTTTGCTCAAAGCAGGAACCCACAGAGTGAACGGAGCAGAAAATGAAGGGAGGGAGGAGGACAATATGGAGAGCGACTTCTCTGTACTCCAGTGACTGGCTGGCTGTGACAGCAGCACCAGGTTTTACCAGGAAGTTTTAAATGGGTTTATGCTTTTCTGAGTCTGATTAGCCAGTTAACAAAACATGCCCATCCCTGTCTATTAAACTCCGTGCACTTCCTCTTAGCTAACACTATTTTGCACCAACCTGGGATTTTTAAATAAATAAATGTCCACGAAGGCATAATTTAATAAATGCTACTCACAGGGATGGCACAGTAGCCACTGGCATTTCTCAGGACAAAAGTGATGTGGGCAGCTATAGCTGGATTACCGTGACCTCAATAGTACAAAGAGTTGCAGAAAGAAAAGAGGGAGAGAGGATTGGCGGGGGGTAGGGGAGGATAGAACGCCCGAAGATGCCTTCAGGAGCATGTGTGACCCAAGTTGTACAAAAGCAGCCTGAGCAAGCTGAACACCGGAGTACATAAATAACCAGTGGTTTAAAATGGAAGTTTTAAAGTGTGAATTGGATTTTCAGGTTTGATCCAGTAACTTTAAAAAACCCTGCTTAAGTTTGAAATTGAGAACCTATTTTAAAACACAAATTGACTGTAACAGAAGAATCACTTAAATAACAGCAAAAGTGCCGCTTAAATATTTGCCGCTGAAACGTTAAAGCATGCCTAGTTACTAAAATTGGGGATGTCACCAAATCGGCACCTAAAAGCAGAGCTCTTTGTTGAAAAGGAGCTATTACCGTAGTTGTTGCTTTTCCTGTTGGTATGGGGATATTTTCTTGGGTTTATTTGGCGTTCAAAGTCTGCAGACAGGCAGGGGATGCAAAAGCAGAACGATTTGTCCTCTGCGAGGGGGTGAATAAAAACTGGTTTGAGAGGTTGACACCAATTCCAGTCTGCATTTGGGATAAGGTTGACTTAAATAATGAATTTAGAAATTGTCTAGGAAATGAAGCTGTTAATTATCTTTAACATAGTAGCATGTAGAACGTGTGAATAAATGAATGCTAAGTTTTTTAAAGAGGTGCACCGCACATTCCCTGGGGTAATAAAAAGTGCTTGATATACTGTAAAGTTTACATTTATTTGCAAAATCACTGGTCTCTTTGGCTGGTAGTTTTTGTTTAGAAAGCAACTGGGAAGTCCAATGCGAGACAAAGTTAAGCTGCAGTTTTAAAATTGAAGTTGCTTTTCTTAAGCCCCAACTTTGAAAGGGGATTCAAGCACTTGATGCTGAATTGTTTCACCATGTCTCTCTCTTTAATAAAATATATTTATCTTGGATAGAAGAAACAGTATTTCTGGATTTCTGTAGGGCAGCCGATGTGCTATCACTGAGAAGGTTGTTAGTTAAACTAAGAAGATAGAAATTGATACGGGTATTATGAAGCACATGAGAAAAATGTCTAAATGGAAGACTTTGACAGGTTATAATAGATGGGAACTGCCAAGCTAAAACCTACAAAAAGGTTGCAAGCTCCTTCTGGTTCAGTCTCAAACCAGATTTATTTCAAACATTCATTAATGAATTTCCATTAAAACGAGGTGGCAGTGATGTATCTTCCAAGTCAGATCAGAAGGCAGTGTCAACGTGAAGGAGGATCAGGAACTTGTACAGAAATAGTTGGCACACTTGGGCTGGGGCAGTGAAAATGAGATGAAACACGATAGTGTGAGGTTGGGCACACGGGCACTAATACCAATTTCTGTTGTAACCTCTGAGCCTGGAAATGACAGAGGCAGAAAAAGGCCTGAATGTTTTTGGGTGACACAAGACATGTGTCAGGCACCAGCATGACAAAGGTACCGCAAAGGCGCACGCAATGATGTGATATTGCAGGTAAGGTATTTCCAGTGGAGAAGGGAAATGTTGACGCTGTTTCACCAGCCTGAGAACCAGGGTAGTGTAGCCCACGCAGAGGGCTGCGCTTCAGTGACTAGACACCTTCCGTTTCACGAGCTCCCTTTGCAAACGAGTTCGGAATCTCCTCTCTGCCGGGAAATGGAGGTGTATTCCTCCGCTCTAGTCAGCCGGGTGAATTAAACCTGAGGGGGCGTGGGGTTGGTCCCATTGAACACTACAGGAACGGGTAAATAGCAGGTAGGGTGGCAAGGTATTTCAACTTAGAGAATTGTTATGAGAAGCAGCAGACAGCAGATAAAGCCAGGTTACCCTTTTGGCCCTGCCAGAATGTGGGCAGGAGTGTGACACATTTCTCAATGGGATCGTATGGCATCATGGCCTGACAGCACAGGCCTGAAAGTCACGGAGGGCAGCGGGGCACCTTTTCACTTGACAGTGGTCGCCGACCACGTGGTGTGCCTGGAGTCGTAAGCAGTGCCTCCCTCATCTTCTCAAATTCTCATGCAAGGGCTGGTGGCGGTCCCTCCCCTGCTCTGAAGTCCAAGCCAAGGCCTTGCGATGGATGTCTGTGCGCGTGTACAAGGTCCTGCTTTTCCTGGGCCACAGTTCAGTTGTGCAGCAACACAAACACCATTTCCATGTACTTTTTGTGACCTTCTGCAACTCTGACATGAGTTTGCTACCTTATTGATTGATATGAGCATCCAGTATGTTTTCCTTGGCAAGATCTTTACTAGGTCTACCAGCAAGGAAGCAACTGCCTACAAGAAGCCCTGTGGTGCCTGAAGGCATGGTTATGCTCATCCAGCACCTTTAGCTGGATGAGATCTTCCATGTTTTACTTGTAGAGCTGGGGCAGATGGAAGTTAAGTGAGGACCTAACAGTGTGCTGAATTTTTTTTTGGGTTTGTTTTTTTTTCTGTGCCACAAGGTAACACAGAAATGAAACTCTTCAGACACTTGCACTTCACTCTCTCCTTACACAGGGAAGGTGAAAGATGGAAAGCAATCTCTCAGAGCAGCTGTGGAAGCAGTCTAAATGATGTGGTGCTTTGGCATAGTTCAGCGTTGCTTTTTCATGAGCAGTTGGGAGCAAGGTGACTTCACTTCTCTATTTAATCCTTACTATCTGAACTCAAAGCAGTCTTGAGGAGGGGAGAACAAGCAGAGGAAAAAAAACCCAAAACAAACTACTTTGAACAATATGTCCTTATTCCTAATAAATATGAATACATAGTTTTTAGTCTAATATTTTTCTGCTAAAAATTGTTTCATACACCTCAGGCACACTTTAAGTGATTTTTACATTATTTTCTGCACTCCTACCTCTAAAACCTAACCTTGATTACCAGAGAAAAGCTAGATTGACAGAGTAAGTGTGTGAATTCAGTGCTCCTGAGTGGTGATGAGTGCCAGTAGGAGTGCAGTTGTAAAACCTAGCTTGTTCCTTTTTCCAGTGGCTTTGTAAAGGCAAGATTAGCCCTGTCTCCAATGTTAAGTGAACGAGAAGCAGCAGAAATCAAGGCTCAAGTCTGTGTGTGGTGCAATAGAGATGTTGCTCTCCTTTGGCTAACTGAAACTCTAATGGCTATGAAAACATAGTCAGAACCATTTGTTTTGTTTGGGTTTTTTTAATGAAATCTGTTGTAAGTTATATATAAATATTCTGGAAAGTTGCTTTGTTTATATGGAAGATGTTAATGCAAAACCAAAATCCTCACCTGATGCCAAATTTTCATTTGGTGTAAAGTGCTGTAAGTGTAGGTCTAATATTGGGGTTCTGATTTAGAGCATCTGATGTTCTCGTTTACTATTGGGTTTGTTTTTAAAAATGTGCCATCATTTGCATTTAACATAAAGCTCCATAACAAAACACTGTTTGCTTTCCTTTCCCTTCTATTTATCAGGAGAAGGAAGGCAGTTTTTCTGTAGTATGGTTAAAATTAGAACTTTACCCCTATGATCACAACTCAATTTTACAATCTACCTCTCCTCTGAAATAGGATATGTGTAATGTCACCTCTGTCAGACAAACAAGGTCTGCTGCCCAGATAGTGAGACAAGGAATTAATTGGGGCTAGCTAACTGGGATTTCTGGGCAACAGTTAGTAGGCCACTGTTTTCTTACAAAGAATAAATTATAATGTCTTTGAGGTTTGTAAATGTGCATGTTAATGCCAAAACAGTCTGGGATATATTTTTCAAAGCCGTGCTCAGTAATCTTGTTAACAAATAATGGGATTTGTGCATGTACCTCCCGTGAGCTGCTTTGAAAACATACCCACGACTGTCAGAAGTTTTCTAGACACAGGTTTAAGACCAAACATATTCTTTAAAGATTAAGAATAGGAATTCCTCAATACTCTCAGGTTTTTACTGTACCCAAAGTATATACTGTAAGAAACAACTGCAAGTTTTACTTTTTTTTTTAAAAAAAGGAACCCTGGGTCTGTGGGTGCAAGTAGACCTCAGTATAATGCAGCATCGTGCTGGTACAGTGTTAGTGCTGTTAGCAAGACTTGCCGGTTCTGGGATTTTTCTGTGCCCAAGGCCTGCAGTAAAGCAAAATGCAACACAGTTGACTTGAGAAATATCAGTGTCTGGAAGCCAGGAAGTAGAGAAGCATCTTCCTCTGGTCTCATGGTGGTTCTGCTGAATAATCACTTGGCAAACTGCGGGAGCTGAAGTCGTAACAGTCAGGAAAGTAAAAGTGAATCGAGATGGGTCAAGAGAGACCTTTATTGTTAGAGAAGCATTCCTTTTTATCCTCTCTGTAACTCCTTATATTATTATCCTAATTGGCACACACAAGACAACATGGTTAGCAGCAAGCATTTCATTGGATGACTCTTCAATGAGCTGCCTTCGACTTGGCCGTCCAGCAATTCCGTATCTTGTTTCTCAGCTCTTCTCGGGACTGTCCATCCTCTTCAAGGGTACACAGGTATCTGCTCAATGTCAGAGTTAAACTCACGTTCTGGTCCCTCACATTCCAGTGTGTGGCTGCCCACAGCAAACAGCTATGGCACATTAGAGAAGCTCAGGGTTGCAGCTGAGGTGTAGGATGTTTTGAGAGGCCAAAGGCTTTGCTAACATTTAGCCGGAGGTAGGAAACTCTGTGGTAAGACTGGTGAGTTTCCTCTTAAACCATGTCAGTCATCTGCAGCATTTGGGGTACTTAGCTCAGTGTAAATGAGCAAAGCCCATGGTTTTGTCTGCTGGGTGGTGGTGGTGGAACCAGTGAAATTGAGGATGCTGTAGTGAAAGGACACAGTCTTTAAAAGAATTTTATTTTTTGCTTCTTTCCTGAAGAACATATCAGGTGGCCTGTGCTTGCTTTATTCCTTCTGATCTCCTGGACCTGGATTTTGTGCTGTTGGCTGGCTTTTCAGCAGACACTGGTCCAACACAAACCAGTTGATCTGGGAGCTTAGGTGGATTCATCCAAAACTGCTATTTAGTATTTCTTCTCTAAGCTCAGTTAAAAACTTCAGTTTTCTTCTCCAAGTTCTGTTTGCCTGAGTTAACCAGGCATGGAAGCAAATGTGTTTGCTTCTGTTCTTTTTACACTGCTCCTTCATTTCTGGACCTTTTACCACTGTGAAACAGTTGGCGTGTGAACGGTGTCTGTCCCTCCTGTACCGATAAAAAATTTCAAAAAGGTCGTCTCGAAATTGTCTCCTCTGCTGGGAACCAACCTGCCTCCCTCAGTTGTTCTTCAGAATGTATGGGGTTTGGGAATTGGCATCTTCACCATCTCTTTTTGTGGAACTGTTTCTGGGACAGGAATAATAAATACATCCTTGAGGAATAGAATTGGGATTTCTACCAGTTAATCAATGTGGCAAATGGCTTAGATCAGAATTCAGTAGCAGACTCCTTAGTTAAACAGGTACTTGTTTAACTTGGAGTAATCCTCTCCCCGTTCAGCAGGGGCCTGCAGACACTAGTGAGCCCCTTTGCTTGCACAGGAGTCGAGTGTGGACATAAGAGCCTTGCTGAATGAAGCCTTCTTGAAGAATAACCCAATACTTACTTTTTTTACTGGTTCCTGTGTGTGGTACTAGAACTTCTCAGCCATGTTTCCGCTGTGATCCCTTGTTAAGAGTGGAGGATCATTACTGTCTTTAGCCATGATAGGGGCAACTGTATCTCAGGTCCCTTAACCTCCACCTTGAACCTGGGAAGGCATTTTGCCCTCTCTCCTCTGCAGCTGTCTAGTTCCAAGAACATCTGTCTTTGTGACCCACATAAATGCACCCTAATTTATTTTTTTTTTCTTGGCTGTGGTACTGGACTGTGGTTTTGAAGTATGAGCTGTTCAGGCAGACAGGGCTGCATGCTGACATGGCTACTTCAGGCTCAGATCTGTCAAACATCACTTGACATAAGGATGGCTCTGTTTCTTCACCAATCTAGTCCTGCTTCAATTTAGTTTCATTATTTTCATCTTTAGCAACTGTAACAGGATGTGCAAGTGTAACACTCTGAAACATGGAAGAGCTTACCAAAACCCCATTATGGACTTACTATACTTCTGTCAAACACAATAGGCAAGAAGAGACTGTATAAATAACTAGTATCTATATATTTTTAAAAGAGATTTAAATTGACCTCTGGAGTGACCTTTTGGTTTCATTCCAGCCTGAAATGTGTTCCCTTTTGGGGAGCCTTTGGCTGTTGCTTTTAGCTCTGTTTATAGGCTTTAGATCTTCTTCCAAAACTTTTCACCTTAGCTGTTGCTGTCTGGTACAGAATCTCACTAAATGCATTTTAGCACTCTGAGTATACAACATCCCCCAAAATTCCTTCACGTCATTGCAGTGCCGTCCCCGGGGAATTCCAGAGGCTTTGCTAAGCATGACCTCTTCTGCCTTGGTCCAGCTGTCACAGTCTTAAGCGCCTCTCTCTCCACATTTTCCTGGCATTTCATTCCTATGGCATATGCACTTTCCAAAACTTTGTCCCCACATTTGATTTTCAGCATTATGGCTATAACATGACTGCTTGTCCCCTGACCTGATATGTGTGATACTAATCCAAATGCTTTTCTAACATAATTCACTGAGGATGAAGCCTGTGTTCTACAGAGCTTGGTACAGGGTCATGTGTGTGACAGCACCATCCTTGTGATGGGAGTGGAGCTAAGCTCCTTTCTGTACAAAATCTCATGTGTCTTTCAAAAGTTTGATATGAATAAAGAAGTTTTGCATCCCCGTGAGCAGCAAGCCAAAAGTTTGTGGCTTTTCTTCATTTTTTGGGGGATGGTATTATCTGAAAACAACATAATATGCTTATTTCTGGTTTGCAGAGAAGGCATTTTTAGAGCAAGCTGATAGTGAGCCAAAGTCTCTGAAACCTTAAAGTTGTGGTTAGCAGACAGCCAGTCTAGGAAATTAGGTCACCATTACCTCACTTTTTTTTTTTTTAAATATATTTTATTCTTCTAAATTCTATAGTATATCCTGTAGTTGACACTGTTGCTGTCTTACCGGTGGTGCCCAAGGTGGATTGGATCCCAAGCTGACAGCTGGAGTACTGCATCCAGCTCCAGGGGCCCCAGAACAGGAAAGACATGGAGGTGTTGGAGCGAGTCCAGAGGAGATGCTCAGGAGATGCTCAGGGGGCTGGAGCCCCTCCCCTGTGAAGAGAGGCTGAGAGAGTTGGACTCGTTCAGCCAGGAGAAAAGAAGACTGGGGTCNTTTTTTTTTTAAATATATTTTATTCTTCTAAATTCTATAGTATATCCTGTAGTTGACACTGTTGCTGTCTTACCGGTGGTGCCCAAGGTGGATTGGATCCCAAGCTGACAGCTGGAGTACTGCATCCAGCTCCAGGGTCCCCAGAACAGGAAAGACATGGAGGTGTTGGAGCGAGTCCAGAGGAGATGCTCAGGAGATGCTCAGGGGGCTGGAGCACCTCCCCTGTGAAGAGAGGCTGAGAGAGTTGGACTCGTTCAGCCAGGAGAAAAGAAGACTGGGGTCACCTAGTTGCAGCCTACCAATACTTCACGGGGTCCTACAGGGCAGTGGGAGAGGGGCTGTTCCCCAGGGAGTGCAGGGACAGGACAAGGGGCGATGGCTTCAAGCTGACCGAGGGCAGGGTTAGGTCAGATGTTGGGAAGGAATTCTTTAAGGGTGGAGAGGCCCTGGCACAGGGTGCCCAGAGAGGCTGTGGAAGCCCCTGTATCTCTGGCAGTGTTCAAGGCCAGGCAGGATGGGGCTTTGGGCAACCTGCTCTAGTGAAGGTGTCCCTGCCCATGGCAGGGGCTTGGAACTAGATGATCTTTGAGGTCCTTCTCACCCAAACCAGTCTGTGATTATGTGATTCTGTGATTCCAAGGAGACTGAAGGAAGGGCCTGAGCCTTCAGAGGAGCAAATTGAGAGCATGAAATCGGTGCCCAGGAGCAGAGCAGCCGTGGAGGGTTGCTTGGCTTATTTGGGAAGGAATTTAGTAAGCTGGTTTTTGACACTGTAGGAGCAGGTTGGGTTTGAGCATCTGTGTGGTTTGCAGAACTCCTGGTAGGAGCTGTTTCCCTGAGGTCTCTGGCTTGACAGAGAGGCGTCTGGGTGCCTTACTGGACCTTGGGGGAAGGCAGTTGCAGGTGCTGTGCCTGCCTGAGTGGGTATTTGCCTCTGCACTCTCAGCTGTTACAGCCTCCACTGCAGCAGAAATCATCCCCGTGTGGGTTGGTGGGATGAGGTGGGAGCAAAAGTAACTTGAAAACCCATACCTATTTATATAGATAGAAAAAAAAATTTGATTTTTCTTCTCTTAGAAATGCTATTAGCAGAGTCTGGGAGTAGCTGAAAGCTTTATTCCCATCTGTTACATTGTGCACGGTTCTTCTAAGGTGTGACCTTATCAAAGCTGGAATCAAAACACAAAGTATAACTCAAGGCAGGCTCGATCTAGTTGATATTCCTCCTTCAGTAGACCATGGCAATGGGGAACAATGGATATGCTGCTGAGGTTCATTCTTACCTTAAGTGTGGTTTTATCAGCGTTTAGTGTGTAAAAATAGCGCTTACTGGCTTCAGGATCCTTCCCTCTGCTTTCAGACTTGTATTTGCTCACTTTGCCTAAAAATAAGGGCAGTTTCTACTCCAACTGTAGCATTGACTGAGCCAGTAGAGTCTTAACTGCTACGTTAGAAGAACAGGTACTGTGCCTCTTCAGTGGGATTTTTTCAGCTCCAGAACTTTCACCAGTGAGTTTTCTTCGGGGGCCAGGAGGAGCACAGTTGAACTCTTGACTTAGTCTTCCAGGCCCAGGAAAATAAATCCTTTTGGAGAAGGCGAAGGCATCGTCGTGCAGGGCTGGAGTTTCGGTTGTGCTCAGTGCTTTGCAAGGGCTTCTGTGAGTCAGTGGGAATACTGTGCCTAACTCAGTTGTGATATATTGTAGGGAGAAAAGAGACTGAAAGGGAAAGGAGGGATCCAGTGGGCAGACTTTGTCACTTGGACTTGACTCTGATTCCCTGACTCCAGCAGGGTAGTGGGGCTGTCGGAGCTGATAAAGGTAAAATTGCCGTGTCCCCCATTAAACTGAGTCTCTCACAATGTGAACTTAGTGTCAAGGGAAAATGCTTGACCCCAGAGGTCTGGAGGGGTTTTTCTGTTTGGTTTTTGTTGGTTTTTTTGGGGTTTTTTTGAGGGGTGCTTGTTTTGGGGGAGGCAGTTCTGAATGCAGGTTGGAAGATGGGACCTGTATTTTGTTCAGTTAGCTTTCAAGACCATAACAAATACTAAAGCATCAGTCTTTGCTTCCCCCCACCCCCTTTTTTTTTTTTTTTTTTTTTTACTACTTCACCTGTGACAGCTTCAGTTTACAGACTCCATTCTTCTTGTGGAAATTTTATTGTGTGACCGTTTCCTTGTTTAGTAACACAGTGGCTTGGGAGGAAGCAACTTTATACTTTTGATCTAATTTTAAAAACCACGGAATAGGTCGCTCACTCCTCCAAATAATTTCTAAAGATTTTCAAATAAGGTGTAACTTGATTTAGAAGGCGAGGAGTAAAGTGTCAGGGCCAAAAATTGGAAGGAGCTTTTATGTGTAGCCCTATTGGGATTTTTAATGAGCTAAATACGGCATTGTAGGCAGAAGCTGTAAACTGAGAAGCCCTCCGTCTCAGCAGATCCTTGGGGATATGCCCTTGGGAGGGTTTCAGACTGCAAGAAAATGTGGAAAAACAAGAAGATTGCTCTGCAGGGATGGACATAATGTAGGGAGAGGTTGGGAAAGATAAATCCTTCTGGCCCCCTTCATTATGAGAGTAAAACGACACTTTTGGCTAGAGGCCAGTGAAACCTGGGAGATCTAGGATGGTGCAGACAGGACTAGCAACAAGTTTTGTCAGGGAATGGATTGGATGAGTGCAGATCTGCCTCAGCATTGTGGTTTTTGTTCTGAACACAGAGCGTTAACCCCTCCGTTCCTGTTGCTTTCCAGAAGCAGAAACGAGGCAGAGGTGCTCGGTCCCTCCAAGCAGATGGGGAGGAAAAAATTGTGGTGGATTTTAATTAAACTTGGAAAAACAAGCGGAGGTAGAGGAATGCTCTGACAGGAGGTGTAGGATTGTCGGAGGAGCGTGTTGTTGTGATGCTGACCTGACGGTGCAGAGGTTAACAGCCATCCCGTCTTCCCCACGCAATCAAAATTCAGCAGCACTGTGGAGAGGGGGCTGCCAGGCAGATCTGCTTACTCACAGAGAGCTGTTTAACAAATTAGGAAAGTGGGTTTTTTAATCAAAATAAATTTAAATATTTTTTCAGGGAGAAACGCTGCAACCTGCCATCCCGAAAGGTGGAGATCTTGATTTCAAAGTTTGATGCACCCGTTTGGTTTCAACCTGCGTTGCCCTACTGAGGCATGGCTGAGGTGGTGCTTAGAGACTGGGCAAATTGTTGTGATCTCTAAAGTCCTGACTCTCAAATAGAATGAAATCCCTACATTTACCTGGGCTGGCTCTCAATCAGCTTGTCCGTAAGTATAGGGAGGGCCAGCGCTGCGCCCCAGCAGTGCAGGTTTTGGCAATGGAGCCCAGGGGAGCCTGAGGTGCTGTGGCACTGGTACCCAGGAGAGCACAGGAGCGACTGATGCCACCTTAGAGGGACCTTTGTGAAGCTGGTCCCAGCCAGGTTCGGTGTGCTCAGGAGCCCGTGTGTATCTGCACGCTCCCAGGATCTTCAGGGAACAGTATTTCATGTTTTTATGGGAGCAGCATGTAAATATGGGAGGGTAGAATTTGTCCTGTAAATAGGATCTATTTGGGAATAAGCCTTTTGCAGAGCTGTATAATGATAGTTTTCATTTCTTCAGTTAGAAACAAATGAGGGCCACAATCCTGAAAAGGCTTACGTGGAGGCTTTAATTTGAGATTCACCAAGTACTGAAATTAGCCTGTAACTTCAGGGCTTTTACGTGAAGCCGCCGTTTTTCAGAGCCTCTGGCCAGTGTTTCACCTTGGAATATTTGTACCATTCCAGCTTGCTCTAAGTCTAGGCATGATATCTTTCTGTCTCCAGAGCCTAAGCTTTATTTTAAAGTCCAACTTTTTACAACTGGGAGATAGCAAGGGGCGTTACTTTATAATGACACAAGGTCAAGCTGGCTGGTTAATTAAAATTAACTATTCTAACTAGGAGGAATTAGTGGTTGTGCTTCAGAACAGTGAAAACACCCATGAAGGATAACTCTGAATAGCCTGGTATCACCTGAACCTTTTGGCAACCAAACCCCCTAGGAAATATGCTTTACAAAGTTTAAAGACACAAATCATTCAGTGTTACATCCCTTGGGGTTTTGTACTGGCAGTGCCCTGAGGAATGATATCGTTGGTAAAACTTTTGTTCTTTTCTTTCCTCCTGAAACTTGCAGCTGATTTTTGCTGTGGGTAGAGGAAAAAGGTGAGGAGAGGGTGATGAATTGTCAGCTGGGTGTAGTACCGGGGAGTCAGGAAAGACGTGAGGGTCGCTTATGTCTGAGGGGGCACCGGAGAAGTGTGGGAAGAGTCGCTGCTTGCAGCCAGGTAGTGCTGCTTAGCACAGCACCTTAGCTCCACTGTTAATTCCATGCCTTTACCTGCTCACTTCCGTATCTCACCAGCCTCCCCTGCTCCCAGGGTGCTCGGTTATAAATCACGCCAAACCTTTGAATCCTTGAGTCATTTTTCGCTACGACTTTCCGTCCCCTGTGGTATGAAGTACACGCCTGTTATCTGCTCACCTGGAGCAGACCTGAGAGCTGGTGTGGTCTGCAGGAACGAAAGCTGGGTTGGGAGCAGGAGGTGGTGAAATCTAGTGCTGGCTCACAGGGCACACCAAAGCAAGCTGCGTCACCTTTCTGTTTCATTTTTGTCCCCTCTGCAAGGGAAGGGGTAAGGGTGTTTCCCTGTGGGCCTCCCAGGATGGGTGTTGGGTTCATTAAACCCCTCCTGAAAAGCAGGACCTGAACATCCCTTGGTGGCTGGTGATGGTGGTCCATCCTTGCTTGCCTGGCAGTTGGTCTGTATGGTGGCCTGTGCCGTGTGTGCCTCGCGGTGTTTACCTGCGGCTCTGAAGCAGGAGACGTAGCAAAGGTCACCCGTCCCTGTGCATTTGAACAGGGCCCAGCGCCCGCTCGGGGTTCCTGCTCCGGGGTCTCCGTGCCCTGACGTGTGTGTGGGCCACTGGATGTGACCCCGCGTGTCTGCCGAGCACTGAGAAGCGGCGTCGGGGAACCCTGCCTCGCGGCTGTCGCTTTTCTTGCGCGGGCTGTACACCATGAACACCTTTCCTCCAGTTGGGGGAAAGCTGGCAAACACACACCTGCACACCTGCCAGCCAGGACCACACCTTGGGCTTGCTGACAGTCACAGCAGTCAATAGTTTATTAATTTATTGCAGGCAGGACAAATCTCTTTTCCAGCTCAGCACAGGCAGCATCCAGAGAGCTCCAAGCCAGTATCGATAACGCATTAGAATAACCTCTAACCAGAGAGCAGCCATACTTAATATAAGCCAAATAAATAGTCTGTGTTTGTGTTTTTACCCTCTCTTAAAAAGCACAACAAACCTGTTGGTCCTTCGCAGTTTCACAGGAGGAAGCAGGGATTATCCCTTCTGCCCCTCGGATCGGGACCCAGGCTCATGTAGCGCTGCTGCTGCAGTAGCAGTGTGGCTGGTAACAGTGACAGGATGGGGCTCTCGTCCCTTGCCTGCTGCTCCCCGTGCTCCTGCTACCGGAGGCTGGTGCTCTGGTTGAGTTACCTGAGACCAGGCTGTGCTTCAAAACACTGGAGAAAGCCTAGAGCTGTGAAAAGCCAGTGTCTAAAAACACTGAACAGGGGTTTCTGGGAGAGGATTTTTTAATTTCTAATCTTTTATGTTGTGCAGCTGGCTTAGAACATAGCCAGCACAACTCTCTTGAACACTATCTACCTTTTATCAAAATTACTTAGAAGATTAAGAATTTTTTACATTTAAGAAAGTAATTATTTTTTCTATTGCTTAAAAAAAAAGTCCTAGAAAATATCCAGGTATAACTGAATTCTTTTTTTTTTCCTCCTATTTTGTGTCTCTTTTTTTTTTTTTTTTGGAGGGGTGTGTGTGTGGGGTTTTTTGTTGTTTTGGTTTTTTTCCCTGTGAGAAAACCTGTAGGCTTTCTTTTCTGTTTGACTTCATAGGTCTCTTCGGCAAGACTGCTCCTTTCAGGGAGAACAGGGAGGGTGGGGAACTGTGTGAGTCAGCCTGCAGGACTTCTGCCCTAGGAGTACTTGTGGAGTTAGGAGGAATTCCAGCTTCTCTTAATCCTCTCCGTTCCAGCAGTGTGCTCTCACATGTGCTCATAACCTGGGATTCAACCTGGCCTTGCTCAGTGTCCTGGCTGGAAGCTTGACGGGAAGGAAGATGTACGTGGTGGACAGCCAAGTGCAGCCACGTGTCCCAGTGTTTCCAGGGTGGATCACAGCATGGCCAGAATGAATCCTGAGTTAATTGCATCGGTCACACCATTAGAGTAGAGTTCAGGACTGTCCTGGAAGAGCTGTGTACGTCATGTGGCTGTCATTTATGAGGGAGTGAAACAAGTTGATAGAAACCTTTGTACTAACTGTACCTGGCACCCACAGAGAAAGAGCATCGGTGGTTTAGGGAAAACTAGCAGCCAACAAGCTGTGGCTCCTGTGCAGGCATTCATAGGAGAAGCTCTGTGGGGAGAGAGGCCAGACTAGAAGATCATAACATGCTCTTCTGATCGGAATGTGTCCGAATTCCTACCTGACTCTGGACTTCTCAAACCATCATACCCCCTTCGTTACTGGTAATGTTTTATTTTTCATTGTTAGACAGTGACCTAAGAGTAAATTCTGTCTCACCATGTTTGAGGACAGGCTGAGAGAGTTGGGGCTGTTCAGCCTGGAGAAGAGGAGGCTCCGGGGAGACCTTCTAGCGGTCTGCCAGGACCTCAAGGGGGCCTACAAGAAAGATGGGGAGAGGCTGTTCAGTAGGGCCTGTTGTGACAGAACAAGGGGTGATGGTTTTAAAATAGAGGGAGGGAGATTTAGATTGGATATTAGAAAAAGGTTCTTTACTGTGAGAGTGGTGGAACACTGGAATAGGTTGCCCAGGGAGGTGGTGGATGCCCCTGGATCCCTGGAGACGTTCAAGGCCAGGTTGGATGAGGCCCTGAGCAACGTGATCTAGTTGGGGGTGTCCCTGCTTCTTGCAGGGGTGTTGGACTAGATGACCTCTGGGAGTCCCTTCCAACTCTAGCCAGTCTATGATTCTATGTGATGCTTTGTGTAAATGCTTGTAACCCCATTGCAAAGTTGTGGTAGAGGAAAGATTTCTTGGGTGTGTCTCTTCATGTCTTTCATGATTCATAATCTTTCTGGGCATTGTTAAAACCAGCATCATTGGAAGGAAAGACTTTGGCTGTATCTGGTAGACAAGTACACGTTATCTTTCCCTCTTTCCAGTTTGAATTTGTATTTCTTTTTCCAAGAGTCAGTAAAGTAATTAAAATAAGTACAAGATTTTCTTCTTCAATAAATTAATCCATGATCTGTAAAAGAATTTGGTACAAGAAATACCAGTAACATAATATACTAAAACTTATTCAAATCTAAACAGGACTTATAATGCTGTAAGAATTTGACTTTAGCATCACTTGGAAAACATGGTAATGAAGGCAAGGGTAAACCATGTCCTTTCAGGTTTTTTGAAGGGACAAAACATGCAAGAAAGTAGAACAGAGGTGTTGGTGGACAATCTGAGCTTCCACCAGAAGGATGTGTTGTGAGGATGTCTTGCTCTGAACATGACCTAGGGCTGTTGTGTAAGTAATAAATGATTTCAGCTGAAGTGGCTGGTGAAAGGTTTTCCGTGGAACAATTTGTGAAGATGTGGTTGGTTCTAAGGCATATGGTGTTGTGGTGGTTGGCAGGTTAGGCTGATGGTTGGACTTTTATGACCTAACAGGACCCTTCCAACCAAGACAATTCTGTGATTCTAAATTCTGTACTGAGTAGTCCTGTCCATGTGGAGTTTGTTTCGAGGAACTTCACTGCTGCAGAGGATAGATATCTAGTCCAAACGAGTCATTTAATCTTATTCTGTGGGCTCCTCCAGAAATCATCCTCGCACAGAACAGGTGGGATGAAATTATTTGCCCTCTGGAGATGCTTATTTATTTGGATTGACTTCACAAGGAACCTAGACAGTGCTAGCTGGGACTTGGTGAACTAGCTGTTAGATGTGTAAAACTAGGTGGCATGAATTTGCCCTCGCAGCAGTAAATGATGAGGTGATAGTTAAACTCACCATGGGGAAGGACAAAGGCAGATGGGAATGCATGCATAAAACCCTTCTGGAATTCGAGTATGGCAAGGACATCTCTCATGTTGGTTACTTTAAATACAGTGGTTGTTTTGATGTACTGTGTGCTCATAACAGTAATGATCTTTGTAGCATCACCCAGGGTGCTCTCTGCTCGTGGAACTCGTACGCGCTGTAATGAGTGCAAGCACCACCAGATGATTACACCCCAGATTAAACCGGGGATAAAAATGACAAACTCCTCCATTTGCTCAAATAACAGAGACACAGAAACTGCTCTTCAAGCCTGATGATACAACTTATTCCTACTGGTATTACTGTGGTACCTGGAATCCTTACCAAGGAGCAAAGTCCTTAGAAGTATTTATTTGACGTTATAAACATGAAACAATTGTCTCTGCTTACTCTGCTGATGTGGCAAGCTAAACTAACCAACCCCTAATGCTCCCTATACAACACTTGGCTCTGGCTTAGTCCTCTGCAGTCTCCTGTTGCCATCTCCATGCTGGTTGCTCACTCTGTGGACTTTATGGAGCTTGTTGTGATTTTTGAGAAGGAACTGGGGAAAGGCTCTCAGTCTGGAAAGGGCTTATACTTATGTCATACACGTCAAATACATCAAGAGCCTTCCTGGACGTATTTCTTCTGGTTCCTCTGTGGCCCCTGAGTAGGAGATGTGCCAGATTTTGTCTCCTCGAGGAGGTGACAGGACCAGCATTACTGTGGTTCCCTGCCTTGGTCAAAGCAGATATCTATTTCCAGCAGAATTGATTCAGAATGGCTTTAGCCTTCAGCGTCTGCCTGTGGGTCTGTAGCTAGACAGCACGGCCACTTTGCCAAAGGGCTGGTTTCACTGGAGGAGACTTTGTGGATTTAGACCCAATTTAGCATTTGTGAGATTGTCACAAGTAATAGTACAGCCTGACAAACAGCATAGTCAATGAAGTAATGCAGTTCCTCTATGTGCTGTAGATCTCTGCTCTAGATGAGGTGCAGAGTCCAATTTTGGAGTTATTAGGTCTGAAGCTTCTCTTGTTCACTAGCCTGTGAATTCAGAAACATAGTTTTACTGAAGGCAGTAGGGTGTAAGGCAGCATGTAAGACCTGCTGCTGCTGAATCTGGGCTCGAGAGTATTGGCTCCAAGTGTCACTGGTATGTACACAGCTTTTTTTTTTTTTTTTTTTTTGATGGTATCCTGTTTGCTGCTGCCAGTAGCTACTGGGACTACTGGGCTTTTTTTTTTTTTTTTAGTGGAATTTCTACTGAAAACATGAAAAGTTTGAATAAATAACGAAATATGAAGCTAGCCTGTTATCTTCAGTGCATTCCCCACTATCTCCTTGCATCTCCAGATACATAGGTTTGCAGCCTGACTAGATCTTTCCCTCCCCTCTGTCCCCTAATCCATCAAACTGTGTCCAGATTGCTACAGGTCTGAGGTTTTCCATTGTTGCTCGGTTTGGTTTGTTGTTTGTTTTTTACTGGTTTTGGGGTTTTTTTGTTGGTTTTTGTTTGTTTGCTTGTTTTTTTTTTGGGTTTTTTTTGTTAAATTGGGACACATCCATATTCTCAGTAACAAATACCCTGACACCCAGCCAACACAAGTATAGATCCGACTACTAGTTATTTACCATGTGTTGTAAACTGTTTTTTTTCCTGAAGCTCCTTAGCTAGATCCAGAGTTCCTTCAGAGAGCAGCTGGGTGTTGATCCAGTGAGCAGAAAGGGTGCAGAGAAGCTGCTGCAGCCTTTGACCAGCAATGAGCAGTCTTGATAGCATCTGTTGTGCGAGGTTAAGGCTTGGAAATGGCAAGGCCAGTTTTGGAACAACTGTATCCTTGTTTCTCTACCCTTGAGGACGAGGGGGACAAGTGCCTACATGTGTTGGATTTTGTTAGCTGGATCCAGTTGCTGTGTTGAGTTAATGAAGGTCATGTTAGCCTGTGGAATGCTGGGAAAGCAGGAGAAGCCGAAACTGAGCTGGCCCATCCCCAGGCAAACTGGTTTTAACCAGGAAAAAGTCAGAGAATGCGAAGAAACTTCTTGTACATCACCTCAGGCGGTTATGTATTCTGTTTCCTAGTTACATTTTTTTTTTTCCTGGTATCAATTCCAAAACAAACAAATGGAGACAGAGGGAGAGAGAGAAGGAGGGGGGAGCATTCCTTAAAATAACCCTTTAACATCTTGGGCCAAATTCTCTCCTCTTCAGGCCCGAAGATACAGCCTGTCTATGCTGGTACTGGTAGAGAGCACCCCAGATATAAGCCACAAAGATTGTAAATTGAAACTGATCCCTTTTTATCCATTCAGAAGAAGAATTGTAGGACTGTGGCACTGCAGTAATTAACAGGGTAGGTAGATGAGCACAGCAGGTCTCCTGATGTTGTGCTGTTACACCTTTTTCGGACGCTGGGTGAAACAGCGTTGGGCTATAGGGAGTCTGGCATCGTTTAGGGTCTGCAGGCAGAAGAAGGGGTAGGTGTAAGTCTGTTCAAACAGTAACTTGAGTAGTTAGAGGTAGCTCAGCCCAGTTGTTTCCACTTGGGCTTACTGGGAGAGATGGCACAGCCAAGCACCGCTGCAGGGGTGCATCAGTTAGCTGACCTACCTTGTGAATGCCGAGTCCTCAGGCCACGCTGCTGACTGCAAATTTTCACTTCACTTGAGGCATCTGCAATGCATGATTGTCATACTGCAATGCTTGAATAAACCTTTTTTTTGTCTGTGGCTGATCACATCCACTTCCCCCTCCTGCTCGGTTAGGCGAGTCTTTCAACTGAATTTTGACTCCAAAAGTGTAGGGAGTTTATCGTGCCCCACTTTGGGAATGACCATTTGATCCGCTTGAGAGCAGAGTAGAAGACATTTCTCAACTTCCCTGCACCGCTGCCCTCTATGTCATCCTGTTTCGAACTCCTCTATACAACTCCTCCAGTGCTATATAAGGTTCTGCAGAGTATCACGTTGCTTGGCTCGATGCTGAAGGCAGTAGGGCACAGTCTCCGTGGAGTGCTCCAGCAGCCAGTGGAAACAAGGGTAAGCCAGCTCGTGTACATCTTAGCTTTGGCAAGGATGATCAGAGCCATAGCTCAGCAAGAAATCAGCATTCCCTCTGCAAGTGAAAGGTCAGGAATGCAGAAAGCTCACTGCCTTTTTAAGAAAGTTGAAAGTTTGCCCTTTTTTTTTTTCCAAAAAAATGGTAAACAGGAGGATAACAGTCCCATTTTCTAGTTTCTGTTTGACTGAAAATGTGTCATCTCATCTGTTTAAGGAATGTTCACATGTAGTTTGCTTAAAAGTTGGTAACCTCTTGGTTAAATCTGTTCCATTCAGTTCTGCCATTTGCTTGACTCAGCAGTGGCCAGTGATATGTGGCATCCAGCTGACATCCATGATCCTTCCTGCACCTAAACTCTCCAGCCAGCAGACAAAGACATGGCAGGAAGAGAACCTATCAACATAGGCATTTCCTCCTTACAACCTGTGGTGCTGGGCTCCACGGCAGGGAGTGTTCTGGTGATGTCAGGATGCTGTGATACTTTTCAAGCGAGGACATCCAAAGCCAAGCTAAGAGGAGAGCATAGCTTCACCACCAGAAGTACATGTGTGTGCACTTGTATATGTATGTGTGTGTGTGTGCACCTTTTCTAGCCAAAAGCACAGGCACAAATGTGCTGTTATCAGTCTTGCTGCGAGAGTGGGTGGGAAACTATCCAGAGAAGCTTTTTTTTTTCCCTGCTGGAAGCCTTTGGTGTCTAGAAATCAAAGCTCTGTGCAGATGTGTGCAAGGGTTGATGAGATCTAAATTGAGGAGATATCTAAAATCCAGGTGGAACTTGTGATGTAAGCAGATGCGTGGTCAAGACCCTTGCCAGCTTAGAAGGTAGGCAGTATAGTAGTGCCACGGAGAGCTCAGTCAACCTGAGCAAGTGCTCCAAGTATCACTGTAGACCCAAAAGGATGTAGAGGTTCTTCCTTCTGCTCGATGCAGGGTCTCTTACTGCTGCATGATTTTCTGAATGGCAGCCTGGATGTTTTCTGGGTTATGCAACCCCTCCTTAAAGCTAGCACTGATGTGTTTGCAGAGGGAGAGAATACGATGCATTAAATATTAGATAGGATTTTGTTCCATGTCTCTTCAAGTAGATGCTAATTTAGCAGATGTAGTTACTTTTTATTTCCAAATTACTACTAATAACATATCTTGCCTTAAATTAACATCCAGAAGGATTTTTTTTCTTTTGATCAATATATTCTGTTTGCAATGTAAGAAAAACTTGGTGTAATGACACAAATGAGTTTCCCTTCTCAGCATATTATACCACCATACTTTGCTTCTAATGCTGGAAATAATGAGTCATGGAATCAGCGGCACGTGATACGGTCTTTGTGAAAGACTTCTCCACTGGCTTGGGGTCACGTTAGAAGACATTAGCTTTAGAAATATCTTCCCACTTGCTTGAAAAATTTCTCTTTTGTGCAAACACATGTAAAGTCCTGCCTGCCTTTCTTTTTTTTCTTGCAGCCTGTGTTAAACTTCAGTTGTCATTTGAATTTACGCTCCAAGTTGCTCTGCATCAATTTCATTGAACCCAACAGCAGAGAACTTAAGAGATGTACAGAGATACTTTCTTTCTGAAGGGCTCACATATAGGGAGGCTGTTGCTACAAGCTTGAGCCAGAATGTGCAGAGGGAAAGTTGTGCATGTTTCTCTGCAAGGAGATGATAAGAGAAGGCACTGCTTTCCCAAATGCCGGGATTCCTATGCACTGTGTGAGCCGCTTGCGCTGAGTTAGGGTTTGTTTCTCTTCCAGTCACTTCGGCACACGAGCGTTAATCTCCAGCATTAATCAATTTATTGTTGCTGAACCCTCGTAAGATAAAGAATTACAACTTCTATTTTGTAGATAAAAGGAGTTGCAAGGAGATTTAGATTCCTATTCAGGCGTGTGTTTAGGCACCTAGAGATAGAACTAGATGCCGACTAAGATTTATGAAAGTGCCTTAACTGATTTTGAGTGGAGGTTTAGGGCCCAGAGAGGTGAGTGGCTCTTGTAAGTTCAGCCATATGCTGGAGTATCTACAGCAGCTGACTTTCCTGGTCCCACACCTGCACTTGGGATCAGAGCTGTAGCCGAACCCAGACCAGTACCTTATGATGTGCAGGAGATAAAAGCCGGGTCCTTGACGAGCCTGGGACTTGTGTTTGGGGACAGCACTACTCACGCAGTCACATGCAGCCACTGTTCTCTCTTTCCATTTATTCCCAGACTCGTACTTCTATCAGCAATCCCCATCCCATCTCAGGTTGTGTTTTATTCTTGTAGTTGGATCAGTTCCAGACAGAGCAGAGGGTATGGTGCCAGGACCTGCGGAGGTGCAGCGAGTGCAGAGTTATGTATGCCCTGATGCAGACAGGCAGCCAGGAACACAGCGAAGGCTTCTGACTTGGCCATCTGTGCTGAAGACAGAGATAGGAGGCACAGCTGTTTCACAGCTGTTTCGCTCTCCAGAATATTACCTGACTATGCCATCATGCCTTTAGGGACGCGGAGAGGTTGCAAATGCCTGCTGCTTTATTTTTTTAATTTTTAAAAACTGTATTTGTTTAGTTTTAAACAGTGCCTGTTTCGAAAATTCCTTGATTTAAGTGACTCCTATGCTTCCTTAGTTCCCAACACAGAAGTGTAGCTCAGGACTGGTTTGCATCCTCCCAGCCCGCTGGGAGCGAGCTTGCTGTGGAAACGCTAGGTGGAAATGACAAGTAATAAATTTGTTGAAAAGGCAGTTTGTGAACGGGACCAGAATGAAATTGGAGTCAAGTTAGATGAAAATGTTGGAGGAGAAAACTCTTCAGCAACATTGAAACGGCTTTTGATGTTTGAAAGTAGAAAACATTTCCATGTTTGTTTCAGACTGATGTCTTTCAGCTCAAAAGGGCCAGCACTTGAAAGGGGGAGGCTGTACAACTTCAGAACTGTTTTATTTTCTTTTTGCCCAAATAAACATCTCTAGTTAGCTCACATTATTTTCATAGCAAATGAAACATTTCTATCTGTTTGACCCACGTGATTACTTCTTTCTTTCTTTTTGTCTTCAGTGCAAAAACTCTTTGTTTTCCTTACATCTCCCACTGGAGCTGAAACTTGGAGGCTGGAATATTCCACCTCCATTGGTGCAGGGTGCAGCTGCCTAAAATAAATCTCCAGGCTTGAAGCATCTCAGGCATTACCTCACGGTAGATGCTTTAGTCTTACCCTAGAGTGAGAATCCCCTGTCGATGATATCTTTAAGGAAGTCAACGATCCCAAGGCCCCAGGCCAGAAACTTGGCAACACAGCCCTAAGGAGGCATTGCTTAGCCGAACAGGTCGCTTTCTGCAGAGTCTGTTTAGCATATATGCATGAATCATGGTGGTTAGGAATGTTTGGGAACATTAAAGGAAATCAATGGCTCCACTACGCGAGTGAAAGCAGATAAATGAAGCATCACCTGTGATATATATAAAATTATATGTCCTACCTGGGAGTATGCATATTGCCTTCCTGAACCCCCCCAGACCGGATTTGGCACCAGAGCAGTTGAATCTGGCACGGTTCTGATCGTAACCTTTGCAACTCGAATCGCGTGGGTACATGCACTTGATGAGAATGTGACAAGAGAAAATTGAACGTAAAGTCCGCTAGACAGCCGATAAATTTGGTTTATATCCTTATCTATTCCTTGCTTGGCAATTATTTCAGCAGGTGCTGAACTCCTTTCCGCTTGCTGTGAGCGAGGGTGCTCAAATGACCTACCGTAAATTCTTGATATTTCCTGTACTTAGGCGAAGACATAATCATCTGAGGAACTTGTATATGTAGTGTGGATTAAGACAATTTTTTAAAAATCCTGGGTTTTGTTTTTTTTTTTAAAGACCAAGGTTGGCTGTAACTAGTGGTAGGTTATTAGTACAATGTATGTATTGTCACCAAACCCCTGTTCCCTGTTTTTAAATAGCGGGGCGCAGTTGTCGCTCAGGTCCTTCCCCATTGTTGGTGGTAACTCAGTAGACTGTTAATGACAGCACAGTGCTATTAGGTTATAGCCCTCCTACGTTATGATTTTTAGAACAGTAAAGCAAGAGTTGCAGGGTTTCTGAGGTTGATTGCAGAGAGAAGTTTATTGTTATTTCCTTACACTTAAATCTGCTAGGTAAGTTAAAAGAGCCACGTAGGAGATCTGGGGTAGAAGTGATGTGCAGTTAAACACTGAAAAATCTCTACCTCTCCTGTACAGGAGAGCTATTAAAATGACTGCTTGTTGTACATTGGTATTCTGCATTTGTTATCTGAAAAGCTACTACAGGCAGTAGTTTGAGCAGGCTATTACCATTTCTAACTTCATGCTACAGTGTTCTCGCTTGTCTGCACAGTTGACCCGATCCTGTATGTCATCAGGGAGGAGATGTTTAACTTGTGACACTACTAATCCTTTCCTGAAGGCTTTTCGTTCTTCCTGCACGTTGTCCTTTCATTGCTTTTGTGAGCTGGAACATGCTTGCTCAGCCCAGTGATGAATTCATGTAATTACCTATGTATGTACCGAAGTCCTGTTGACTTTAACGTTAAAGATCAGTGATTGCTTAAGTATTGCACTGAATCAGGACCCCCCAGGCGTTTTCACATGCACAAGCTGACTTGGGATTCGGTGTTATTGTAGTTTTCCACCGATGGGAAGGAATAGCAGGGACACTCCCGCAGCCCGGCCATCCCTGCAAGCGCCTGGCCGGGCACCACCTCAGCTGGGAGCGCAGCAGCCCAGCGCGGGGGGTTGTATCCCCCAGGTAAATGTGGGGGCCACACATGGCCTGTATGCCTTTGTGTTAACACAAGGGGCATACCTGGAAACAAATCATGATGTTAGACAATGTTCAGGCCATGTACTTTGTTAATCCAGTTCTAGAAAGTCTCCTTAGACTGTGTGCAGGTACGAGTTAGGCAAAAGCACACGTCCACCCCAGGAACCTGCGTCCCAGTACGGCTCTGTGTGTGTGTGTACCTCCACAAACTGGCTGCAGGCGCTCGCGGCGCAGAGTCCTTTCTGTCTGAGCCGGGTTCTCACACAGGGTATGGATGATTTTCTGTGTGCCTCTTGAAAATGTGCTTGTCCCCATGGTTTTGTTTTGCTGGTCTAGGTATACCCAATGCACCGTGATAGTGCTGTCTTGTACAGAGAAGGCTGTGCTTCTGTCAAGCCTGAAGAGTCTAGGTTGGTCTTGGTGTCCCAGGCGTCAATCCTTCAGAGAGTGTGACTGTCCTCAGCTGGAGTGGCTGACAGTCCCAGGAACCACATCTGAATTATAAAAAAAACAAACTTAGGTCTCCAGTTCATATGTTGTCATAACCCAGTAGACACAGAATATATTCCCTGCAGAGGCTCATTTGTGATCCTTTCTACTACAGTTTGTGCTCAGAATAGCGTTAGCCCTTTGACGAGAGGGGGGATGCCGCTGTTAAAGCAGTTCCAGTCTGGGCTTCTGCCCCAGCTCTGTGGCATTGCTTTCCCAGGCTGATGATGAAGGAGTGGACTTTTGCTTTCTCTATCCCTTCAGAAGCCATCCGTGCTGCTTCCTCAGTGCTTTGATATTCTGCCAGCCGAGGGAGGGAAGAGCCATTTATAAATATTTCTGGTAATACAGTAAGTACTCTCACATGTTTTGCTCGCTCATTTTCCGTATCCAGAAATCTATCCGACCAGAATCGGTTCACTCTTTTTTATTAGCAGAAATAGATCCCCAACAATTAAAATTGATTTTAAAAAAAAAAAAAAAGAAAAAGAAAAGAGAAAGGGAAAAGAAGCAGCAGCAGCAAGCACAACATCATATTGACTGACTGTGTGTATATTCACACTGGCTTCCAATCCATGGATAATTACCCCTCAGAGATTGTGTGCTATGTACAGTATAGTGATGGAATTATGCACTTTAAAGAGCTTTAGTAAGGCTCTTAGGATGTCAGATTCTCTCCTTTCTTTTCTTTTTTTCCTTTCCCCTACCCCTTCTTTTCATTGCGGCGAGTAATGATTTTTAAATGCACATGACCCGTCCTCAAAACCAAAGTAAGGTATGCCAATGACATTTCATGTCTCTGGGTCTCACTTTTCTATTACATCAGTTCAAGAAGCATTCCCATGACATGAAATTTGGGAATGGTCAGAGGGTCTGGTGGATTGCTGGCCTTGGCTAGTGAGGGAAAAGGCGAGTGAAACTCACATGTTACTCGTTCGGTTTGGCAGCGTGTGCTGCAGTTGAGATTGCTGTGAGGAAAGAGGGCTTGAATGAGACCACGGGTGCAAATCTGTGGAAGAACCAGCTTCCTTAGTTTGGCTGGTCATAGATCCCCTGACTTGAACATGGTGGTTTCTCCGACCTCTTTGACAGAGCCAGTTGAACTGTTTTGATTTGCAGTTTCACGCAGAAGAAAAGAAAAAAATTAAAATATTGACTACAAATTTCAGCCTAAATTGTTTTTGGCAAAGTCATAAGCAAGTAAAAAACAGGGCCTCGTCGTAGGAAGTGTCAAGCAGTCGTAATTTTAGGCAGAGATACCAGCTCCTCCTAGAGGAAAAGAGCCAGTACGTAAATAGCTCCCAACAGATCCTTTACCCAAGGAGACAAAAGGGTGACGTGCAAAAGTAGCTGCTAATGCCAGATTTCAGCTTTCCAATGGGAATGTGTCATGTACATGAGGTTTGAGTTGCTCTGTAATATGTTACTCGATGCAGGAGTGTTTCTTGGTGCTCTGATATTGTGGGCTATTAGCAGCTCTCCAGATCCGTTAGAGGTCTTGGGGGAACATCTCCAGAGGTGGAGTCATGGGAGTTGAAGAAGGAGGAGGTACCTTTAGCAGTTGGGATGTATTTGCAGGGCAGTGTCCTCCTCTGCAGCAGGCACTTGTTGTTTGACCGCCCCTGCGGCTGTGTTTACGGATTTTTATCTTTTGTTGATGTCTTTATTGAATGTTTAGTAACAGTGAGTGGTGCTGCATCCAGTTCCACCAGCCTGGACCAGTGGGCTGTTGTGTTAAAGAAAGGGAGGCTTCCAAAAGACAACTTGTTGCCCAAAAAGACACCTTTTAGTCGGGGCAGGTCCTCGCAGCTGCCTTGCTTCTGCTCAAGGGGGAATGAAGGCTGGCCAGGGAGTGCTCCTGGGGTGGGTTTATATGCAGAAGATGTACAAGCCAGCCCTCCCCTTGTCCCATCCAACCTTCCTCACGGCCCTGCCGAACCAGTGTCCCTGCTCTCCCTGTGTAACCTGGTCTATGGAAATATAGAACAAGGCAAACAAGATCCTTCCTTGATGCTGCCCAGCCTCAGCCCTGTAATGAAACAAAGGACACGCACCGCTCCACAGCCAACCGAAGACAAACACACGAAGTAGTTCTGCCGTCCATCAGGGAGCCTGCGTGCAGGGCTGTGCAGGTGGTGCTGCGAGCGGTTTCCACAGAGTAGCTGAGTTTACAGGACATGTTAGGAGAGAGCTGCATGTATCTCCTGGGGAAGAACCAGGTGCCTTGGTCTATGAATGTTACATCTCCATCTTCTTGACTCTTCAAGAATAATACCGAGTGGTGTTCAAGAGGTTTTGCAGAGTCTTTCAGTGATGTTGCTTGTTCAGTGATGGAGCATTGTATGGCCTCCTGAGCAGTTTGAAATGCTCCAGCTTGGGGTTTGGTCCCATGTCATATTGCCTCCTCAGCAGTCTGAAATGCTCCAGCCTGGGGTTGGATCCCACCATGGTCCTCTCTTGGCTTAGCAGGCAATGGTGGGGCACGGGGATGGGGTGTCTCTGCTCAGCGCTCTTGGGTACTGTGGTGAAAATGTGGCGAGTGCTTTTGGTGTTTAAGTGGTTCATATGAGAAAATGTGTGTGTGTGTGTGTCCATGCTTACTGCTTTAATCTAACTTGAGGAAACATTCTTTACTTGTTAAATATGTAAATTTGGAGGTACCTAATTATCTGGTTTACTTGCCAACTGACTCCAACCCCTTTTTACCATGATCCCACCACCCTCTTCCCTTCTTATTCCCTTAAATATGCGTAGATGATGAATAGCAAATCTTCTCATAGAATTCTTCAGGAATATTTACTGTAGGGTTTTGCTTTTGTTTGCTTTTCTGGTGACTTGGAGATGGCATGGTGAGAAAAGAAACATGTGAGCTAAACCTGTTGGATTGAACATTGTGTCAGAAAATATCCATAAATTGCAAGTTACTACACAGATGTATAGATTTAATGAGACTGTGTAATGCCATTTATTTATGCTAAAGAATCTGACATACGGTACTGAAAAAAAGTTAATACTCTAAGAGTTATTTTATATTTTTCCATTGCCATCTGTCACTGCCTACATAATAATGATACAGGTGAAAGCCTAGCATTGCTTTAAAAAAAAAATCAGAATGAATAGTCATTTAAATATCTTGCTGCTTTAATAGCTGGTGTGTTTTAAGTTGTAGGAAGGAGGCAACAGAGATACCCTCCCCCCATTTTTAGTATATTAACTTTTGGGTTGAAACACATTTAGATCCTTGAAGTGAGTTCTGAAAGCGGAATGTAATTATAAACTGTTGTGTCCTCTAAATTTGGAGAAGTTAAGGGACTAAACCAGGCTCTCCCATGCTTCTAGCACACTGCCAGTGTCTGGTGCTTGGAGTAGCCCTTTCACGTGCATCATTAGATGTACCTGCATTTGTGCTCAAGGTCCTGCCTTAATGAGGTGAATTCAGTGCTGCTGGGTTCCCCGAGCTGTGAGTGAGGCTGATCCCAGATCCCCATATCCTAGTCCCCACTGCCCATCTAAAATTGATAAAGGAGGGGAAAAATGCAGAGGAAATACAGGGGTGTTTTTTTGAGCTGTCTCAAGTAAATGCACGTCTCAGAGCAGCACTGGACTGACACAACTCAGCACTTACAGAGACGCTGGCTTTGAAGAGTTTTCCTTCAACTTTTTGCCATCCCACTGTGGAAAGGCAAATCTGGTTTCCCTTTTTTCTTTTAAGCATGGCACAGTCCAAGACAGCTCACACTCAAAGGTTTGGAGTGATCCAAGTCCTGTACCTGGGGATCTGCCCAACGCTTTGCATCAGCCACCTGCTTCCAAGGGTGCAGACAAGGCTTTGACTCAAAGAAATGAAACAGGTTTTGTTGCTAATCTACTTTTTACAATGTAGTGACAAAGACAGAAAATATTTTTGTGGCAGGTGCTTATCCTATAATTTTCCATGGGTTGATGAGTCAGGGGAGGTGCCTCCTTTAGAGGAGGAGGAGGAGGAGGAGGAGGACATGGCTAGGTTGGGTTGCATTAAGATGATTTAGAGTTTATGTAATTAAGGAGGAAGACATCTTTTCCTGAAAGCCCTGAATGATGCAAAGGTGTAACTAATGAAAGCTTTTCACTTATTTAAAACAATGTTTCTTAGTGGTAAAAATGCCAGAAAACAAAGCAAAGTATCTGGTCCCAACCCAAAGCAGTGATTCCATTGGCTAAAACCAACTTTGCTGGGTGTATTTTCAAATATAATGCTGATCCCTAATGGAAAGCTTCTTATAAATGAAATAATCGTTACTGTTATTATTACTACTCTTTGCCTACATTGGAAAGCATTTGAGGAAGTTGTGCACTTTTTAAGGAGCAGAGATGACAATGAGTGAGCCATGAGGTTTTGGTCACTGCAAATGCATGTTATAAATCACTTTATTTTTGTTTGTAAGAGATGGTCCATATATAGCTGTAGTTTGTCAGCATTTTCCATTACAAACTTCTAGTTTTGGGTACCTTACAGAGCTCAGCAGCCTCTTAGAAATGAGCTTAGAGGTGAG
>VXBZ01010475.1:327813-400782 GCA_013399135.1 Heliornis fulica | reverse complement strand
GTTTACGATGAAAAGGCCCCCCCCCACCCCCCCAACTTCACCTGCCTGCCTGTAACCAGCATAAAGCCATTAAGACCAAGGCAGAATGTCTCACTGATTATGGTACATGTCAGGAGAGAGCAGGGCAGCACAAGGGCTGACCAGGGGTTGCATAAAGGCAGAAGGTTTGTGACATGACATCTGCTCAGAAAAGCACGTTTCCTGTGACGGCGAGAGAAGAAACTCCCTCTCACCCCCTCAAAACAGCCCCAAAAGTAGCAGAACAAGTAAATAGGTACCCAACAATAGGTCCTAGTTTGACCTTAGGAAAGAATCATCCACAAGTCCAAGCCTAATAACTGACAAAGTGAATGAATAGAGGGCTCTGGGGGTAGGGGAATAGGCAGAAATGTCATGTTATATTAAGCACAATACCTGTTGCACCGTACTTACTGTGTAAGCACGGGGAAAAAAAGGGGGAGGGAGGATGGGTCACTAGGAGTACTACTCCTACCCTGGGATATGAATACTTGACTCCTGCTTGTGTAAGTACAAGTTGCATAGATGAACTTGTGGGTGAAGTTTGGCCTGAGGTCCTCTGGAGAGGAGTCTTGCAACAGTGAGCAATCGTATGTGTTCGGTTAGAAGTTCTTGCTCTTGTCAGATGGAGGTACGCAGCACGGGTGACTTGTGGTGAGCAGTCATGCCTGAAGGCTGGCTGTCCGGGGCAAAGTCTGGTCTAGGTACCACCATCCTTTCTTATACCACAGTTAGTCCTTACTCAGCGTCTCAGCCTTTGGATCTCACTGTGGTTCTCACTGGCAAAGTCTGGTCTAGGTACCACCATCCTTTCTTATACCACAGTTAGTCCTTACTCAGCGTCTCAGCCTTTGGATCTCACTGTGATTCTCACTGGATAGGACTCAGAACCCACTGAAACCATCAGAATTTGGTCCTGTGATAGAGAAGAACCTTCAGGTCTCAATGCTGCACTTGCTGGGGTGCTGTATGCTTAAATCAGAGCCCTTCCAACTCTAACTGTGGTCCTTTCAGTGTAATATTTGTGTAAGCTTGTACAGCTGCTGGAGCATAAAAGCTGTCCCACAGGTTTTGCTGCTGCAGTCCCCCTTCCTTGTGCCTGGCTGCAGACAGCAGGCCTGGGAGAAGCCGCTTGATTTTTAAACCCCTTGGTAGAGAAAGCACGCGGTGACATCCAGCGTGCTCCTTGTCACCGAAGCTGGCTCTTGTGGTGGCTCAGTGTGGCAGGTCAGGGGCCTGATCCAGCTGAAAATGATTGGTTTTGCTCAGGAAGGTTAGTTTGCAGATGGGTTTACCCCACCCAGTTCCATAGGCATTGATGCCCATAGAAAAGATGGAAGAGGTGGGGAGCGAGAGGATGGCAGCCATGGCTTGTGTCAGCTAAAACCCGACTGAAGCTTGGCTTAGCTATGCAACCACATCTTAATTTAAACTGAACTTGGGTGTAACAGACCTGTTAGTCTACACTTACTGCACACACCACCTCCAGAAGAGATGAAATAAGTATTCTCTTGCATTTAGTGAGAGTTTAAATTGACTTCTGAGGTAGCAGGCTTAAACTGCGATTCTTCAATGTGAAAACTAAAAATTTCTAAGGATGCCTAAATAAGCTGATCATTTCTCACTGAATTTCTGGCGTATTAACTACCTCTATGTGGGCTTGAAGAATCCCGTTTGTAGCATGCAGAAAAGGACTCTGCACCAAACTTCTAAAATCTTTCCTCCTTTCCTTCCTTCTTTGTATTTGGTTTGATTTAACAGTTCCAAATGGACATAAGCCTGCTGAGGTCACGGTGGCAACATGGTGTCGCCATCTAAGATTCACACCCAGTGTCCAAAAGCTCAGTCTTTGGCAGCCTGTGCTAAACAAATTTGACACCCGGCATCGGGGATGTCCACGTGTAAGGTAAGAGGCCCTGCTTGGGCCTCTGTCACTTGACTCAAAAGGAGCTGGGTAATTCCCCATTCTTTGCAGGTGACGCTCACCCTCATTTGTTCCATCCAGCTACAGCTTCGCTTCTCTCTGGGCCTCCAGAAAGCCTTCATCTACTCTGAAAGCACAACTGGCTCCCTCAAAATACACCTTTCTAACGCCCAACGGAGACATTTTCCATTACAGTGTTGTTGGGGCTGTGTTGCCCACGGGTGTCCTTTAGGAGACGTCTCCCTTTCTCCTGGAGATCGGGGTTATCTACCCCAAAGCTGCCGATCCTCTACCAGTGCCTCGAGCAGACTTGTCTCCTATTCTTCAGCATCACACCTACACAGCTTTGGAGTGATACCTGCTTTGCACCAGTGCAGCAGGAGGAGAAGGGGAGGCCTGTTTGTGTCTCAGGAACTAAATATACTTTCCACTTAATTTGCTTTTGGATGTCAACCTGTGTGCCAAGTGCTCTGTGGCTGCAGGGAAACAGCAGAGCAGGCTCCTCTCTGCGTTCTGCCTCTGCTCAGCTGGCATTCTCACCCTTTGTGTGCATGCCTTTTTAAAAAGGGAAGATTTCTCCTTGGTGCTCCCTTGTTTACACATTTAATAGCTCATAATTAAGCTGAAATGGACTTAGAATTTCACTCTTCATTAATGAGGCTTTTTATCAGCAGCAAGAAACTCAGTGATGAAGTTTTCTTTTCAGGAGGACCCCTTTATACTATTCCAGGAGGAAAGTGTGTTTAAACATGCATTAAAGTCTCACTACACTTCTGGAGTGGTGTAAACACCCTCTTTAAGGACCCTTTTTGCTACCAGAGTGCTCTTAGCCTGAACAAGAGTCAGGGCTCATTGTTTCCAGTTTTTTGGCATTCCTTGCCATATGACTTTTCCAAATCCGTCAAGACAGGAGAGTTCTCTTTCCTCCTCCCCCTTTAATTTTCGTTTTACAAAACACTTGTCAGCTTGCCATTCCAGCTCTTAAAAATTAAATGTATTCCACTCACCATTACTGAGTGCTTTCAATATATAGAAACAGTCTACTTTTGAGTGGTGCGGTGTGTAAGAAGTACGTGCCCAGGTTCAAAACATGCAAGAAGCTGGGTCATTTTCTGTGTGTCTTTAGCTGCCAATTAGCAATGTCATTAATCCACTGCCTAGGAGAAGTTCATGATTAAAATAGATGGTGTCACTGACCATTGACAAGATGATACGCAGAAGGTTGTGCTGTAGCTGCCTGTCACTGTGCTGCCGTAGCTGGAGCTCAGTCTCACTTTCCAGAGGGAAGTAACGATGCCCTTATTTCCTGGCATTGTAGAGCTACAGACAGACATGTTATCCAGGCTTTAAATACTGCATTATGTTGTGTTCTGGACAGGGAATCAGCAGCAGACCCTGGGAGGACTAATGTACCACCTCCTCTCCTCAACCACACAAGTTTGGTTAGAGAACAACGTCCACGTTAGCTACAAGTGTCCTTCACTGTGTTCGCCTACAGAGTCACCCCAAGGCTCTCCGGGGGTGGCACATCTGAATTTTACCTCCTCAAGGATGAGTATTTGAAGCTGGGCCAAAGCTTTGTTTCCTGCTGCTGAGAAGAGAGATGGAGGAAGAGTTATGAGAGGGCTTGATGGGTCGGGCGTGCTTTTTCTGCTGCTCCGGGGGCAGCAGGAAGAGGCCGGTGGTGTGTGGCCACTGCCAGGAAAGGCTTAACCTCTAGCTGGAGACCGCAAACCCTTGGTGGCAGTGGCCAGCCTGGTTTTGCAAGGCCACAGATAAAATAAGCAACGACCTAGGACAGCAGACAGTGGAGGAGACAGAGGGGAACAGTCCTGGTGTGTTGGACAGGAGGAATTTTGTTCTGTAGTGGGAATTGCACTCCGGCTTGCTTGCCTCAGAAAAGAGATTACTAGTGCTTTAACTTCACACCCAACCTGGGAATCAAATCTCTGGGCAAAACAAGAGAGGGTTGTTTTTTTTCCTCCCAGATTTCGGTTTTGAAGGGAACAAATTTCCATGACAGAAGACGAAATACTAGGAATATTTTTCTGAGGTGGATCTTCCAACTTCTGGTTTGCAGCCACACTAATTTGTGGGTGAAGGAAATATTTTGGTCCTGAAAACTTGCCAAAATGCTGTTTAACAGGGAATTGCGGTTTAATTAGCACTTATGAGACATTAACAATAATTGTATTCAATTTGGCCACTCAGGATAAAGTGTGATTCAGAATCAGCTGGTTGCTTTTTCTTTTTTTTTTTAATCTTCTCCCTTCAGAGCACCAAGCAGCATTGCTGTGTGGTGTGGTGAATATGTGCCGTTAGCTCCGTGGTCACAGGTAGAAGCTTCTGTGGCTGCTTGTATCCTCTTTCCCACGAGGTGTTGTGCTGGACTGGGAGAAAGTGGAAGGCACTTGAATTAATTGGAGGGTAACTGTTTGACTTTAGGTTCGTGCTTTTGCAGCAAGCTGGATTACAGTTTACCCCCACTATCTTTTTTTTTTTTTTGCTGTGATTTTTAGGAGAAGTGCCAAAAACTTCAAAAATGTTTTCCATTTACTTATTTATGCTTCCCTTTGCCAAGGAATGAGAAAGCCTGCCACTTTTAGCAAGCGTGTGAATAAGAAAACTAAGGGAACCCAGGGTGAAATTCGATGTGGAGACTTGAGCGTGATGCAGGGTAGCCATAAGCATCCCTTGAATATTTCTTTCCTCTTTTGCAGCAGAGTTCATTATGCTCTCTGAGTTTGCGGCCCTAGGTGAAAACAAAGACAGTGTCACAACATTGTTGCAGTTTGAAAGCCTGGCTGAGAACAAGGAAAACAAACTATGTGCAGTTTAAGCACCTGTTTGTATGCACACTACCGCACAAGCCTAGCGTATACACAGCAGCATGATGTAAGGCAGCGGAGATGACCTGATTAGCAAAGCCCTCGCAACGAGCTGAGGAGATCCCTGCTGCACCAGTGCTCCCCTCCTTGGGGACTTGTGCCTTGTCCCAGCTGAAGGAACCCTTCCCACAGCAACAAGAGCTAGCCGAGGGTTTCTGGAAACGGCAGCGGCGGCGCTCTGCGTGCGGAGGGGAAGGTGAGGGAAGTCACAGGAGGTAACAGACAACTCCACACAATAGCTGGTGTACTCTGAAAGATGCAACACCAGCTGCTGGGGCTTTGTGGGCAGCCTTTGCAGGAGTTGGGGAGCGCTGCGTGTTTGGGGAGGTTGCGTTTCAGCAAAGGGCTCTCTCTGTTTTGTCGTGCTGTGTCTCCTGTTGGATAAAGGCATCATTCAGCTGAAAGAAACGCTGGGGCGTAGAGAGAAAGTAAGTGATCTCCCAGTTTGTGAGCTCTTGCAGCGTGGCTTTCGTACGTGTTGAGCAGGCAGAGGTCCTCAGGCTTGAATGGGAACTCGTGGTGCTCAGCAGTTACTGCAGTCAAGTGTTTATTATTCCATGTCAGAGAAACAGAAGCAAAAGTTTATATGCATAAGAGACATGAAAGATACATGGCTTTCTGTCTCTCTAGCGAGTTTGCATAAATGCACACAGTTGGTATGAGTTTTTTGGATATTTTGAGCATTATTGTGTGTGGAGAGCATGCAGTGGAAGCCCGGGGTTTTAGGTGAGGAGCACAGGGCACTTTCTGGCTCTGCCCTAGCTACTTGTGTGGCCAAGTGTCTTAAATCCTGCTCCTGAAGACAGCAAACCGTTTATTCGGGTTTCGTTCTCAGACTCACTGAATGCCCCAAAAGGCTGCTGTTATTAGCGGGAGCTGCCATTCCTTAGCTCTGAAAGTGGGCTGCCCATAAATCACCAACACGTGCTTTCCACAGGGAGGTGGGACTAGGACCTTGGCTTTCTCCCTGCCAGCCCCAGGAGCTGGCAGAGCTCTCAAGTGGGCTTCCAGCCCACTGACTCGGAGGCTGCATCCTCCTGGTCATGGGGCTGGTGATGGCTCTGCCACCCACTATCCCTTGTTGCTTCTCTTCCTGCCGTGGTGGGGCAAGACCTCTTGCACTCGCCTTGTGAACAGCTGCCTGTTGATGTGTTTCTGCCTTTCTTCCTCCCCTTGTCGAGGTGGTGATGGCCACAGAAGCAGCTATTAAAAAAACTGTATCTTGTCCTGGGAGGTCATTTGTAATTACATAAAGTTCAGGGCATATTTTCCACGGGCAGCAGTAGGTTGCTTTCATCCCCGTGTCTCCCTGTGTGCGCTGTTGGTACCAGGGTTGGCACGGTGGAGCAGAGAGCCGTCCCCAGGGAAGCGTGCTCTTCCACCACACCGGCTCCAGGTGGGGACGGCCGTCCTGCACCCTGGGCAAGCGGCGGGGGCCAGGTCACGGTCAAGCTCTCAGTCTGTGCTGTTGTTTCTTATTTTAAACGATAAATGCATCTCTGTGGCAACAAAAATACCAATTCCCTTCTATAAATGAAGCGCTCTAATATCGTGCAGTTACAGATGACAGCACCTGTGCTGGTACTTGTCTGCTCTGAGCTGATCTGAGCGTGTCCCTGTTCTGGATGGGCTTTGCCATAGTGGTACTGGCATACCTTGGCTCCCATTAGCACCTTGGTGCATAGCAGAAGATAGAGTTCAACATTTTTGTGATTAGAAAGCAAGTTCTTACTGCTGTTTGGTCTCTGGTGCCTTTGCCCAAGTTCATTATTCTTTACCTAGGAGTTACAGCAATGATTTAGGGTTGCATCATCAGCATCAGTCTCTGAATCTTGTGCTTTCTTTAACTGTAAATTCTGGGGAAGGAGGATGAGGAGGAAGTCTAAGTAGTAGGATTTCTTCTTCTGTTGTTTCCAGGCTGGCTGATCGAATCGGCGATGCCTCACAGTTATCAGTCACGTTTGCTCCTCTCTCACTGGGTTCCCAGACAGCGGCCGCTCTGGATCACTCCTGGCCGGGGTTCGGAGACACCGGCCAGGCCCAGGGCACGCAGTTGCCCTCCAGGTCCGCTGCTGTCACCAGCACTCGTGCTAATGGCCTTAGTACAGAGGTCAAAGACTGCTTAGATATGAAGGCTGAATCACCTCCTTTTTAAACCCCTCAGCAGGATCAAGGCTTAGGGAAGCAGACACGTGGGCTTGCCTTCTGGCTGGCAGCGTGGATGCAGAGAGTGACTCTGCGACAGGCCTTTCGGCAGTCTGGGCCAACCATTGAAGTGTTGAAAGGGGATGTCTGGTGATTAAAACCCTCCTGAACCAACACCCTTCCTGAAAAAGCCCCGTGAATTGCTTTTCTTTGAAGACTTTCTGATCCCACAAACTCTTGATAGTTGGAGGAGGTTTATCCTGTGACCCAAGGATCACAGAAATCGGTGGTGAGCCCATCAGACCAACCAGGCAGATATCAAAGATCTTCAGTTGTCCTTATTTCACTTGCAAACGTAAATAAGTCAGCAACGTTGGTCATGCCTCAGACCTGTTTGCCTTGGCAGTGTCCTGTTTACATGGATCAGAAGATGGTAGCTAGCAAAAAAGCACTGGAGGCTCATCCAGAGATTGGTCTCCCCTCCATGAGGAGACCTGCCCTTGCAAGCAGGGTGATCTGGGGATTATCAACGCAGACAAGCCCAGCTTCACTAGGTCCCTGCATTTTGAACAATCCTGCAGACAAAGGGGGTGTGTTTCTGGGAGCTGTGACGGTGCAGTGTCCCATCTTTGGAAACCTGTGTGTCAGTGCACTGGGCAGAAGAGCCTGGGAGGAACCAGCTCTGGCTGCATCCTTTGCTCTTGGGACTTGGGTTCCTTCAAAGGACAAGGGCTCCAGTGTTACAAGCTGAAAACCAGGAGGTCAGTTCTTAAGCCTGATGCCTCTCTTCAGCTTTTGGTAGGTCTCTGGATCATTCCACACCTTTGTTTCTAAGCTGTAAAATAGGGATAGGACTTAGAAATTTAATAAAAAAAACAGCCCCAAAAAACCGCAAATAACAAACCAAGCAAGGTCTTGAAGATACATGCAGTTGTAACTTGTGGTGCTGCCCCACCATGAGGCCCTCTTGTTGGTTTGAACTTCAGGGCTGAGCTTTAATCTTGCTAATAGTAGAAATTAATCACAATATTAGCAACGGCAAACTTAGAGAATGATAAGGTTTTAATTATTTTTTTAATTATTTTTTTTTTTTTATTTCAGCAAATTCAGTAAAGCTAGAAATGCAAAGTGATGAGGAATGTGACAGGAAGCCCCTGAGTCAGGAAGATGAGATCAGGGCTCATGATGAAGGAAGCAGCCTGGAAGAGCCCCTCACTGAGAGTAACGAGATGGCGGATAACAGAAAGATCCAGGAGCTATCGAGCGAGGGAGGAATCCGGCTTCCGAATGGTAAACTGAAATGTGACGTCTGTGGCATGGTTTGCATTGGGCCCAATGTGCTAATGGTACATAAAAGGAGCCACACTGGTAAGCAGCTGAAAGAAAACCTGATGACTGCCTGTGGCATCTGATGTTGCTATTACCTGACAACTCTTCTCTCTTCCCTTTTCATTCATGGGGTAGCAGGAGGCTGGGGAGGGGAAAGATGGGCTTTGTTGTTGTCATTCTCCCCTTGCTCGTCAAGTTCTGGTGATGCTGTGTTTCTGGCAAGCACAGCATTTCCTTGATGCTGATTTCCAGCCTTTAGTTCTTAAACATGGCACAAAAGTCTGGAAATGGTCTTTATTTTCTTAACTATTCATGACCAGGGGTGAGATGGTGAGGGTCATTCTCTGGCATGGAGGGGGTATGTGTGCTCGTGTGTGTGTGTGTGCAAAGTTATGAGCCTTAGGATAAGTCTTAGATGTCTTTCCTTGAAGGTGCTCACAGGTGGACAGTGGCAGCAGCAACCTGGTCATCTCACACCTCTGGGTGTGATGCTGGTGAACCTGGGATCAGCAAACGTGGGACACACATGACCTGGTGATCCTGACGCCAGGGTGGGCTTGCTGCTCATTGTGTGACAGCTCCATCAGGGAGACCTCACCTGAACCACTCTTGTGAGCTAGCGCTTGGCTCCCCTCACCACCCAGATACCGCTCTTTTGGCATCTTTCACTTTTCTATCATATATTTTTATTAATATTAGTACTACTACTGTTTAGGGACAAAACCAGCTTACTGGGCTTATTGTTTTGAGAGGTCAAGAGGCAGACAAAACCTTTATCATATGTCGATTGAGCGGGTATCTGCGGACTAGAAGATGAGGCCTCGAGTTCAGAACAGGGATTTTTCAGGGGAATTTTGGCCAGTAAAGCACACTGGGGTCCTCCCCAAGTGGGAGTGACCGTGCCCTCCAACAGGATAAAAGTACAGATGCTGCCAGAAGACAACACTCCCCAGTTTTGCAGAGCCTTTGATTGAAAAAAGCGCTTAAGCTTGTGCTTAACTTTTATGAGATTTAAGCATATGTAAGTCACCTGAAGTGCTGCAAGACACAACTTAAGATACATACTTAAATCTTATTAAGGTTAAGCACAGGTTTCTGCATTGGAGCCTCGGTGGGTGTTTGCTCTTTGTACTTTTTTGACCAAAACAAAAGATAGATTGATTTTTTTATCTTTCTCTGCTATTATTTAATGGGGTGAGAGACTGACACTGACTGTGAGCTATCTCAGGGAATATAAAAAGTGGGGGTTTAGGGTAAAGTAAGAAAGAGTTCATCTAGTCCCTTTGTAAACCTGTTAGTTTGCAGTCAAGTAGCGTGCCCTTGATGGGGAAAGAAATCAACAGAATTTCTGTACAGAGGAATAATAAATACATATTACATAGTTAATGCCCTGTATATAAGTTGCATTGATAATAATTTAAGATAAATGTATAATGCCTAGGATTGCAGTATCGTTTATGATGCAGTCATGATTTTAGACAGCAATTACGACAGGGGAAAAGCCTTTGCTGGAGAACCAAAATCTTGATTAACAATTTGACGTGCTATTACTGAGGAAGGGTAAGAGAAGAGAGAACATAACAGACTGAGCACCCAGCTTTCACCCTCTTGGAAAGTTTTCACTGGCCCTTGCACGTATCTGAGCATATGTATTGTACGTGCATCGGAGTCCACATATTTGAACTTGAGCAGCTAAATTAGACCCGCTAAATTTAGATTGAGGTAGTTAATTAAATGGTCTGTGTTTTTTGAGAATACTGGAGAGCTGGTGTATCTCTTAAGTACAGACAAGCTGCCTTTTTCGTGTCAAAGACCCGCAAACTCAGAGCAAACAGAACAAAGTCTCATCTGCATGCAGGCAAGGCGGCTGTGTGCGGGCGCTCGGGCAGGAATTGCATAACTGGTAGCTGCTTCCTTCGGGCTACTGCTGGTGCCTCGTAGAGCTGCCTCTTCCCCATCTGAGCAGAGGAGCTGTGATGCATTGCTCTATAGAGATGATTTCAAGCATATAGCAATGACATTCCTTTTAATGTGCAGCTCGGTGCTCCACTCTCGGTAAACCAGTTGGCAAGTTTTGCGGGTTGTTTTTTTTTTTCCCCCACGTTGTTTGTTTGTTTTTATAATACATGCTGCTACTTCACTGTCCACAACAGAAGGAGAAGTTTGCTTGGATTTCCACATCCGTGATTTTAAGGAGTATTTTTAACGTGCTGGTATCTGTCTTTTAAAGTGCAGCATTTTAAAATACATTGCCACTTCCTCGGCAGCCGGGTGCGACGGGCTGGCCCCAGCGCTGGAATGAGCCCTGACCTGTGGGTAGTCTGGTTTTGCAGCCCAAGGGAGAATGGTGGAGGGAAGGGAGGTTGTCCCTAGTGAGTGGAAACAGAGTGTATTCTTTATCAGCTAACGCAACTGGCATGTAAATCCTTACCTCTCAGAGCCAATTTCAGCATGTTTTGGGAGCCGAATCCTGCCTTTATCTGTACACAACCGAAGCATGGTCTGGCCAGTTGTTTGTATTGGCAAAACCAGAAGTCCTTTTCCTGTCAGGCTTCTATGTAAATCACACACAATGCTGCGGTCCACGGTAGAGGCTGTAATTTACATGTGTGCTGGGACGAGAGCGCGGCTTTCCTTACGCCGGGGACGCAGGCTTTGCGAGAAGCTGTGCCATATGGCTTTGGCTGCCTGACTTGCATCAAGGGGCACAGATTTCTGCAGCCATTATTCAGCAGTTCCTGAGAAGTAGTTGTCTTCCCCCGCCACGTTACGGTAGTTCTGTCAAACGGATATAGGGGTGGGGAAGAATTAATCTGTGCTGTGGGTGAGGCCAGAGTAGATGAGCTCAGTGTCCTGTCTCATCCCCGTGTGCTGGAGCATCTGTTTCCTCTGATGCCTGCAGTCGCCCCTTTCTGTGACAGAGCGAGCCAGGGATTTCCCATTGATCCTCCAGATCCACACAGGCACAACCTCACGCCCGTGGTGTGAGCGATGCTTTGGTCCATGGCACCTCCGTCCCGGTGCTGCTCATCTGATACACAACATTTCTCTGAAACCCTGATAATTCAGGTGAAGGGGTTTTGTCACCTGCATGGGCATCAGGTGATGGCCTTTCTATTTATTTGTCATCGCTGACAGAAACTAAATAAAATGCTCAGTGCAGGGATTGTGTGGTGTGCTCCCTGCTTTCGTTGTTTGTTTGTTTTTATAATACTCTTTCCTCATGTGCCACATCCTCATGTCAGAAAACCAGCCTGTGGCACACTTGATTAATTTTCCTCCTTTCCCATGCTGTCTCCTTTTGGTCCAGATTCCACATTCCACAGCACGTGCCCCGAGTTGCAGCATCTTTATCGGAATTTTTTGAGGAGTTGGCTGACACGTAATATTGCCACTGAGTACTCTGGGGGCATGTTGTATGCAGAGGAGAGGAAGAGAATAAGGTTAATAATCCAGTTTGCCTGAGGTAATGAAAGGGAACACCAGTTTCACCAGGGCAGAGAGTGGTAGGACAAGGAGGATGGATTGAAGCTGGAGGAGGGAAGGGTCAGGTTGGGGATGNGTTGGAGATCAGAGGAAGCTCTTCATGGAGAGTGGTGAGGTGCTGGAACGGGCTGCCCAGAGCGGTGGGTGATGTCCCAAGCCTGGAGGTGTTCAAGGCCAGGTTGGATGGGACCCTGGGAAACCTTGTGTGGCTCCAGGCCTGGAGGTTGGTGGCCCTGGCTGTGGCGGGAGGTTGGAACTTGATGATCCTTGGGGTCCTTTCCAACCCAGACCAGTCTGGGATTCTGTGATTTCTCACCTCTTCAGGCTTTCTGCTGCTGGGCCTGAATTAAAATTTCTGCTCCTCCTTTTTGGCAAAGCAGAAAACATTCACAGGTACCTCTGTGACCTGCAAGGTCCACATCACGTTCTCCGTCCCATTTCTCCACCGTAATGGCAAGTCCTTTTTCTAGAGTTTGTTGGATTTGTATCACTTTTTATTTCTGAGGGAGGCTTGGGCTTGTCCTTGTTTCAAGAACACACAGAGTTTAAATGCTTTCTCTGTGTGGATGCAGCAGGATGGGGACAAAGCAAAGCTGGGTTCCTGGACAGCAGCCTTGTCCCATTCTCACTTTGGGCTGCTGATCAATTATTTTCAGGCCTTTTTGGGTTGCTAACCACAGGAGGGTCTCAGATCACTGCTCCCACTCCACATTCATGCCATAAATAATGTCAGTGAAATGGGTTATGTTGTGGTAGTTAAGTCAAACAGGAGGGAAATCTTTAAGTTTTGATGTTCCATCTATAGCATTATAGCTGAACATATATAAAGCTGGAACTCTGAATACTATTTATACTTCTTTTTTTTTTTCCTGTCACATAGACTTCTGGATTTTGGGACACAATTAATAAATGAGGGAACACCCAATCGTGCTGTTCAGTATAAAAGACTTTCATGCCTAAAGCAGCTAACCAAGAACAAATTTAAACAAATGGTCATGTTAACACATTGCAATTAACTCTGTTGGACTGTCGTATTCTGCTAGCAGAAAGGGCTTATTTGGGTTAATTTGTAATTTGCAACCTAGTGCAGGCTCCTACCTCTTGCAATAGGATTCGACTTGGCACCGAATCATAAGCTGTAGGGCCAGATTTCTGAAAGTGATATTTTCTACTTAGGTTCCTAACTTTTTCACCTTTCCAAAACTCTCATTTTCTACTTAAACATAAGGAAAGGGAGCTTAGTTTGTTATGGTTTTTTTTTTTTAATCGCTGTCTGCATGTTTTACTTGCAGTACCAAGTAGCTAAACCCTTCTGATATTTTTACCAGTTCACTTTAAAGATATATTTATTTTTTTTCTGTTAAGAATGTGGTCATAAATTTGTGTAAAGAGGACACTTGGAAATCACCCAGGATCACCCAGGAATTTTTCATGAGAGATTTGTCACTATTGTTTTATGGTAAATCACCCTATCTGGAAGTTATTTGGTCCCAACACAAACACTAGTGAAATCACTGGTTTCGGGTGATGCGCAGCCCACTAAGTGACTCTGATGGAGCAGTAAATAGGTATGCAGACTAGGTAGTCCTCAGAATAACAAATCCAGCAGAGAAGCCAAGTCTCCTGCTCTCTATTTGGCTCTGGAAAAGACAGGCTGACACTCTGCCTGTCAGGTTGTCGGTAGCACAGCTAATATTTGAGTTGTGCTCCCAGGATGGAACAGTTGCAGCATCTGATGAAGCAGGAGGAATGCTTCACTTCAACTGAAGATTAAGAAAAAGCTCGCTATGGAAAGCTGAAAATTGATGCTATTAGCATGAGCAGATACACTCTGATGGCAGCATGGGCTCAATGATTTTGCATTATGAGGTTACAAAAGAAAAGTCCTGTTTGAGAAGTACCTAAGCTACTCTTTGTGTATCAAAAAAAAAAAAAAGAAAAAAAAAGCTGAGGTCTTAGATACACGTTCAACCAGGACAGATGTTAAATGTAGTCCCGTTGGACCTGGCTCTTATATTTGGAAGGACTCTATCCTGTCTTTTCTTGTTGTGTAAAGAGACTTTAAAGCCAGCAGTTTTTTAAAGAAACAACTAATGAAACTATTCCCAGTCAGGGAGCTGAGCACGGCTTTAGAAATAACCAGGCCTCGCTGTTAGATCATCTTTAGGTATTGTTTTGTGAGTTTCTCCACTTGATTTCAAAGAGACAGAAGTTACCAACCAAGGGTTATGAAAATCTAGTCTCCTTGGTTGCGAGGTCTGCGGGCTCTTTGTCCTGAGATAAATTTCAGTTGTGATACAGAAACTATCACTAATGTATTTTGCACCGCCGTGAGATTCGACGAAGGGTAACTCATACTGAAACTTCTGCGCAGCACTTCCGTGCTGAGGCGGGAAAGGAGAGTTAATGTGCGGGGAAGCTTCCAATTAAGCAGAAAAAGGAACCTGTTTGCTTTTTGAAATTACATTTGACATACACACGGTGAAATATGAAGGCTTTTAGTGGGAAGTCAATCAGTTCGCTCGCCTGGTTTCAGGTTGTATCAGCCAGGCAGCGCTGGGAGCTGGTGCAGTGAAGCCTCCAGCCAACACTGCAGATAGGTAGGAAAGGCCAGTGTCTTTTAATAACAGCCCTGACTGTTGGTCCACTTCGCCTTTCATCTCAGTGGCTGTTTGCACAACAGCAAGTTAACTTGTGTACTTTAGATGCTGCTGTGGCACAAGAGCACTAATATTTCATTGTTGGGGTTTTTTTTTCCTGAAGATGTAGCTGGATTGGATGAGTGTTAAACAATGAGCTGCCAAGTTTCAGCAGCGTTTTACTGTAATTTAGGGGTAAATATTTGAAATAGTACATTTAAAATTAATACTTTATTTAACTGTAAAGTGATAAACCCTCTTGAATTTATTTATGTGTTTATTAATTTAATTATCAGGGCTGTTCCCTGGCACAGCCACCTCTTACAAAGACTTTATGAAAGGTAATACTTTACAGGCCTGGCTTACCTTGCCTTGCCCATTCCTTGAAGTAACTTTAGATAATTAAATTCCCTGCGCTGGCGAACAAGGCTTTTTAGGCATTCTTGGTTTTGTCTGGCTCTAGATCTTAAACCCAGAGTTGAAAAGAGATGCCTTTTTCTTGTTTGGTTAGCTGTTCCTCCCCCTCCCTGCTCAGAAGCTTTTTCTTTTGGGTTTGGTTTTTTTTTTTTTTTGAATCGCTAAAGTTTGAGGTTTTTCTTCCCTGCTTTAACTCTAAAACAGAAAAGGTTTGATATTTAAAGTAGCCTGAAAATATTTTGCAGTCACATAGTTTCCAGTGTTGAAACCCAAAAAGCTTGCTTAGTCACATTTCAGTACATGTCCTTCTAAGGAGCTGGTGTTTTAACAAGTCACTGTAACTTCACAGAGTCAAATAAATACGAAAAGGATAATATTTACAGAAGTAAATACAGGGCTATAACTGTGAAACACACACCATGGTATCAGTACTATCCTACCCCTACTATCAGTTGCCCCTCATAGCTGTGGATGCCACTTGTTCGATAGTGCTGCAGTGTCCGGTATGTCTGTGCTGCCGTCACTGCCTGATGATAGGAGCACGTTTCAACCACAGTCAGGGGCTGCCACGGGGCGATGTGTTTAGGTAAAGACTTTTCATCAGTGGATTTTTTTAGTTTAAAATGTGATTCGTTTCAGCCTATGAATAAAAGCTTTTTGTTTTTACAGAAGCATGAGGGAAGGGAATAAGGATGTTAAGGTGGTTGTTGTTATGAGGTAATAATACCGGGGAACTGCTTATAAATCAACTAGGAAAAGGCAGCGGGATAAATAATTGGATAGCAGTCTTCTGAAGGCACTGGAGTGATAACAAAGGCTGGTTTGCTGGTATCTGGAGTGGGCATCAGACAGCAGAGTCCTTGGGAAACCAGTAAAATCATCTCAGTATTGAGTCTTTAAGGTTTTTGTGCACCCTTCAACTGGATAACAGTGTCTCAGATTAGCTGAGCTAAATGTAGGAGACACTAATCAATAGCATGAAGGTGTGATTGAAATTAACAGTCATCCCACAAGTCTGCAGCTTCAACAAGGAGCAAAAGGAATCAAATGACTGGACAAAAGTGTAACGGACAGATCAAAGCAGTTATTTACCCGGAATTAAGCCAGTAGGAAAAATGAATTCATGCTGGCTTGAAATAGATACAGAGGTTATTTAAGGTAAAATGTGCTATTGTGGCAGATTCTGTCTGCTGCAGGAGAGGAGCAGACTATTGGTGACTTTGTGGTGAGTGCTTTCATGTCATCTGTGCCACGGAACTGCAGAGCAGTGACTGAATTCCTGGCCAAAGGCTTTTGGCATTGCTGCACCTGCCAGTTTGTCAAGTGATATTACCTGCTCCCATGTGGCCTCCAAACTACCAGAGAGATTAAGTGGGTGATGTAGTGCTTGAAACATATTAAATGTATAGTTTTAAATACAGCAGGAGAAAAAGGAAAGGCTTTGAGACTTGGTAAGAAATTTTGTTACCTGCTTTAATGTTGTCATCCTGAAACTGAAGCTATCATTCCTGAATACTGAGAAACATGTCAAAGGAAGGGCTTTTGCCTGTTTTCTCAGACAGCGAAAGCAAAACAGAAAAGAAAAAAAAAGAAACTTGAATATATTTTTCTACTGCAGTCTCTTTACATATCTCTGTTAGGGACGTTTTGAAATGATATATAAGAAGATAATCAGATCCTTTAAGTATAGTGTGGGAGTTTAAAGGGAAACCACAAACTCTTTATCAATTCCAAAGAGCTTGTGTTTACTGTATTGGAGGATGAGCTTTATGCCCTGATTTATTTTAATTTTTTTATCATCATTCCATAATGTTCTTGGCAAGACTGTAGGAACCTTGGTAACTATCTTCTTTGGTGGGACTGCAGTGGTTTCAGATGTAATTTCCAGCTCACAGACGTGAAGCGAAGTCGCAGAGGTACGGCACACATATGGCACACCTGCCTTTGGCTTCCTTCCTGGTAGGACTAGAATGCTGGCTGTGATTTAAACCACCGAGGCAAGAATTGCTTGTGGACAACTATAAGAGCTCTCTCTTCCTCCCACTCTTTCCATTCAAATCAACAGATGTATCTTGGACTGTACACTAGACGCATGAACTGAACTACCTTGGTAAAACATAGCGTTAATCTTAGGCAGTGAGGGAGTAATCTTTTTAAAGCAGTTGGAAACAGCTTTGGAGAAGCATGGCAGATCACAGAACACAGAACATGTGATCACATGTTTTTCACAAGATCTGTGCTTCAAGCCAGTGAATCCAACCTCAGGAAGCCAGGTCAAATCCCACCAGGATTTGACCAAGTCCCTGTAATGGGCGACACGCTGAAAAAAAATGCATGAGACTGTTTACATCTGAAATCTGATGTTGGAGACCTTGTTGAGCAGGGGCCCTACTTGGCGAAAATATTTCAGCATCTATAGCCCAGCCACAGTAAAGCACTTGGGCAAGTGGCCAGCTCGAGTGTGTGCTCATGCTCTCTTGATGTGCACCGTACCCAGGGGGATGTGATGATGAGAGCTGACTGCTTGGCCAAGAATGCTGGCACAGCCTGAGTGTCCTCAGCAGATGTTGACGTAGGGTAGGATGTTTGTAAATGTTCCACAAAACCTGTTTGAGTTTGTCACGGGGGTTTCCTCTAAACAGTAATAACCACTTGTTGGTGTTTGCTGTTACGGACCCAGTCCCCACTGTCCAGGGCAAATATGGTGGAGTAACATCAACAAAAAATGTGTGTGTGTGTGTGTGTTGAGTGCATGAGATGAGGGGAGAGGGTATGGTGTAGAGTTTCTGTTTGGTCTTAGGTTGGGTGGGGGTTTTTTCATCAATCAAGTCTTTTCAGCTAGTTTTACTTAGAGCAAAAACTTGCTTATTTCACAGTTTAATGGTGTAAGATTTTCCTCATTGTTTGCTACTGCCCAGAGCTCGAGGGCCTGATCCTCACTTGCATCCATTTTCTTCATATCACTGTAGCATGCAAAGCAGCCTTCAAAAAGGGGTTTTATTTGAAGTAAAATGTAAGCAAAAGGTCTGATTTGAAGCAAAGACCTTAAGATCTGTCCAAGTCCAATTGTTACGATCAGATCTAAATATTCATATAGATTGGACCTATACTAAAAATAAGTGCAAAATCATGGAGATAAATACCCCAAAACCACAGTTATGGATCTAAACTTGGAGCAGAGCTCATCATTTGTGAAGGATAAAACCTCCAAGGTGGAGAGCTTTGTGTAAACCAGGCTGTGCTCATCCCCTCAAGCTGAGGCTGCAGGAGAAGTGAGCCCCAACCCAGTATTGGAGGCTTTGCCCATCATGCTAAGGAAACGGCCCCTGACTTGAGCAAGGACCGTGTGGTGGTGGGGACCGTACCTATGTAAGATGACAGTGTTATGTAGAGCGGGACATCGGTGCATCTTCTGATGCTTCTTGACAACTCTGTCCCTTCCATTTCCCTTCCAGGTGAACGCCCTTTCCACTGTAACCAATGTGGAGCTTCTTTTACCCAGAAGGGGAACCTGCTGAGGCACATCAAGTTGCACTCTGGGGAGAAACCGTTCAAATGTCCCTTCTGCAGCTATGCCTGCCGACGGAGGGACGCCCTCACAGGACACCTCAGGACGCACTCTGGTGAGCCTGCCTTGGCTTCTCTTCCCTCTTGTGCTTTCTTTTGCCGTTACCATTCACGCGAAGCGGGTTGTGAAAATAACTGTGTGTTCCCAGTGGCTCTGGGACTGTACCATCCTCTTTGGATAGGGAAGCTCTGAACTTTGGGAAAAGCCTTGATGTGAATCAGACAAGTTGTGGTTCAGCCACACCTCTCCTTTTGTGTAGTGAGCTCCTCTGCTGATGCTATCGCATTTCCCTTTGAATGTCTCCTTGGGTGTATCCAGGCTTTGCTGGCAGATTGGTTTGACAGTCTCAACCCCAAAGTGGCTGTGAAATTCCAAAGATCATAAAGAATAACTGTGTGCACATGGAAGCCTGCTTTGCAGTTCATACTCATTTCTTCAGCTGATAAAGGCCATGTGCTGGTGGAGTTCATCTTTCAAAAACCTCCTAATTGCATTTTTGATTCAGTTACGTCTTGCTCTAAAGCCCTAATTCATGGCAGGCACAGCACAGACAGAAGGTGTTGGAGAAAGATGGGGTTTGCCTTGCCTTGCTGCTTGGTGGTATCACATCTCCATCCAGTTTCTTGGTATTGTCTAAAGGAATACCTGTCACCTAACTGTGGTAGTCTTGTTGGTAGCCCTGATGGTCAGGATCAAATATGTTTCTAGAAACTGTGCTACACCCAGGGGCTGCATTCTGCCCAGTTACTCATTTGTCTAGGACAACTGAGTATGATCTTAACTCGCTGTGTTTTTTTACCTCCTAGGATGTTCAACTTTAGTGTCCAGGCCATTTTTAAGAGACTGTGTTTTTCATTGTTGAATGAGCAGAGATAATTGGACTGGTTACAAGTTGACAGCATTACAGATGAACTTTTTTGAGGTGTTAGCAAATGTGTGACTACTGAAACACAGTGGTTGAAGTGCAGCCGCAGATAGAAGCTGTGCATGTGAAAATGTAATCGTGGGGCTTCCTGACTCTTCATACACATTTCTTCTACAGGGTCAGCCTCACTTGAGTGAAGGTTTCTGTTTTATGAGTGTTAAGCTGGTCTTAGATGCAGAGTTGCCTCAACACTTCCAAGAACTAGAAAGGAAAAGCTCTTGCAGGTAGATTTTGGAGTATGCAGGAGGCTGTGTCGATGCACGCGTGCTGCTGACGGAAAGCATGAGCTTCCAAGGGAGCGCAAGTGTGGGACTAGGCTGAGAGAGAATTGTGTGAGAGTTGTCAGCCGAGAGGATTTGATCTGAAAGTCAGAAGGGAAAATGGAAAATGTCTGTGGAACTGTGAGGTGCAATTTTCACACATCTGACCATAACCGTAGTTTCAGCTTGAAATTTAGTAAAAAAGAAAACCCCATAGCAATATTCACAATTTTAAAAAGGGAGTTGTGACATAAAATAGCCCGCGTTACAAAACATGAACATTGTGGTTGGAGATTGTTTTCATAATATGAATATAGATGTTGTTACCTAGATACAGCCATTGATAGAGATTGTTTGTTCTTCCCGTGTGAAAATTACATGGCTGATGTCTCTGCTTTCTGCACAAGGATGGAATTTAAAGGTGTGGGATGTTCACATGCACTGAAGCCGCTTAGGCCCACAGGTTCCCCTGGAGCTCCTCCTAGCAGACTGGCAGCTTGTTCAGCTCCGCTCAAGTTGTAAATTGATGTTTGGTTTTCAGTGGAGAAAGCGTCGCCCCTTTAAGCAGCCAGCTACAACAGCTTTCAGCAGAGGGCCAACAGGAACAAACATGTGCTCTCACAGCACTCTCCAGGACGAGTCCCAGAGCAGCGCTCTCAGGTGAAGAGGCCAAGGCCTGGGATGCCGCCCTAAACCCTGGCACCCACCTACGCAGAGGTGAAATGTCACTCTGGCCGCGAGCGCGGAAGTGAAGGGGTCCTGCTCTCCCTGTCACACGGGCAGGCTGGGTTGGTAACTGCACACCTCTGTGAACGTGGTTCACGGAGAAGATGGCTAGGTGTTCCCTACACGTTTTGAACGGTTTCGTAGCCGCGTGCCACGCAAGCTCTTTCTGGTGTAATAAAGCACGTGTCAGAGTACGCCTGGAAGGTGTAGCAGAAGTAGTGAACTCCATCGAATGGTTACATCTTCTGCTCTTTCTGATTGTAAGAGAGGCTGTCAGATAAATTTAGAAAGAAGAGGTTGAAAACTTATTGTGAAATATGAGACTTCAGTCTGGTTTCATTCTGGTACACCTAATGTCTAAATTGGGATCAGTCTGAATGTGTTTTTATATTTCTAAGAAGAAAGCCCTTTAGGTCAGATCCTCAGCTGCTAGAGATTTACATCCCCAAGCAGGGAAAGCACTGGTGTTTTGCACCAGCTGAGAATCTGGCACATTATTTCATAAATGCAAGACCAACTTCCTTTTTATGCTATATATCTTTTCCTCCATAAATAAGAGAATGCAGCTAATAAAAAAAAAATCTTTTTTTTTCTTTCTTTCCCAAGAAGGTGTTAAGCCACTCGTTTTTATGGAAGGCAGAGAATGCAAGAAGGGAATTGAAGAATTTCTTTATATATCTTTTTTTTTCTTTTTTTTCCCCTTCCAGTCAGTTTGATCTGTGAATTTGAAAGCACTTTGTCTGTGTCACCACTTACTCAGTTACACCCTCTCACTACTGCCAGTTAGTCAATTTTTCCTGTACTTAGTGCAGGGTTTTCATACAGTAAGACAGGAAAGGTGAAAAAATAAGGAAATATAATTGCAAGTAGAAATTAGCAGAAGAATCTCAGAGATATGTGAAACAGCTGAAACTACTGTTAACTTAAAAATTAATTTGTGACTGCTTGTTACTTTCCCCTTTTTAAATTTTGCTTTGGGTGGATTTTTTTTGCTTGTGCTTTTTAATATTCCCTACTTGTTTCAAAATATTTCTAAGCATCACAATCCACATTTTGCCTCCCTGTCTTGTACAGAATAATGTCTTTATAAATGTTCCCAGGATGACTGGTTAACAAAATATTACTTCACGTTACTTCTGTAATGCTGCTGTTGTTTAACCCTGAATAATTAAGGACTTATCTTGCAGTGATTTACCTCTGCGATTATTTACCTTTTACTGACATATGGAGTTCTGATGAACTTTGTGTCTGTGTTTTCCTCCCACATGCAGCTTCTTTGATTTCAGGAATATAATGATGCCTTCAGGACATAGGTAGGATAATGCCTGGGGAGAGATTCATGCTCAGAATTACACTAAGAGTGGGCATGAGCCTCAAGATACTTACAGGACTTTGAGATGTTGTTTTCAGAATTAACTCTGTAGTTGGCCAAGACAGATAATCCAGGAGAGGTGCTCAGTAAGGCTTCCAGGATATGAGTGTAAGGACTGGCTGTGGGTGGCCAAGGGCAAAATTTGGTAGCCCACTCCTGTGGGATGTGCTTGGCAAACCAGAAGGGATTTGGCTTCACCTTGCACAGCTTTAGCTGGTTTTAAGGAGGAAAGCATACAGGCAAAGCCAATCTCCTGATGAGTGTCAGAGAGCACTTGCGGCCTCACCCTGAGATGGGCCCATCTTCTCCAGCATCACTAGAATTGCACAATGAGATAAAGGCAGATAGAAAGAGATGAGATGAATTCTACTGTAGGCAATTAATGAAAAAAATCCAGAAGCTTAAAGGAAGGCAGTTGATCTGGAAGGTCAGTCTGACTGTTTAAGCACCTAGATGTTGACCTCCATACTTTGAAAGACACAAAGCACAACCTGACGCTGTTTTACCCTGAGAAGTCAGTCATCCTCAAACGGGCACATATCCAAACATTTATGTTTTGACATGAGTTTCTCCTGTGTCTAAAATGGAGACAAGTCATCCCTCCCCTCATGAAGGTGCTGTAAACATAAATGCTTTGATAGCTCCTAAAAAAGTCAAGGCTGCAACCATGAGGGATCCAGAAGCGCTCATAGAAGACATTAGCGCACTGGTTTTCAGAGCAGGAGGTCAGACAGGGAGCCCTGTGTGAGGGATAGGATCTCCTGCCAAGGGGAAGGCACACCATGGAATGCTTTCTTGTTAAGTGGGAACCATTCATCCATCCTTTGACCTAATCAAGGATGGTCCTGTGAGCAAAGCATTTTGTGACTTAAGTGATGAAAAGAGTGGCTCGTCCTGCATACACACAAATGGGCCACATGAAACCCTCTCAGGTAACCTCACTTCTGAAATTTCCTGATTTTTTTTTTTTTCTCTTGGCAACTAGAGTCATGTTCACGTACTGTGGGAGTATGTAAGTGTTATTCATATATGAAAGCAGTTGTGCTGTTTATTTCTTCCTAAAAAAAAGTGTAGTCAGATCATTATTTTTTTTCCTGTCACAGAAGCTTTTCCTTAAAAGAAGCTTAAAAATTTCTTTCCAAGATATTTAGAAAATAGGGAGGGTGTCCCCTTTTCCTGTTTAGAAAATTTTAAACATTTTTTCTCCTTTTCTGCTTTTAACAAATATTTGCTTTTTCCTCCCCCTCTTCTTCCTGCACATTGTTTGTTACTGCCCAGCTCTTCAATAACACTGAGCTAATGGTATCATTTCATTTGCAAAAGAAAAGCAGTGAAGCATTTGTTTTGAAAAGAAAGGCTTAGGCAAAACTCCCAAAAGCACAATCTTAGCAAACTATGTACAGTGCAAGAGATAAAAGGCATGTATAATTAAAAAGGTAAATGCCCTCTTCATGGAAAGATAGTTTAGTAACTCTCTTTATGTTTCTTGGTTTGCAAGTCTACCTTTCTCGTCTCTCCTTTTCCATAAGGACTTCCTTCTCAGCTCCTCCTGTGTGGTAGCAAGCCTTTTGAGATGGCCTACACTCTTGCAATTGTATGGCTGTTGTCAGCAGAGCTGACAAGTGGTATCTCTGTGTGTGACCGTGCTCAGAGGCAGGAGGAATCTGGTTCCTGATTCTGACAATGTGCCTGACTCGATGTGTGTTTGGGAGCCGTTCCACCCTCGCAGGTGGAATGGCTCAAAAATTGGATGAACAGTCCAGCTCAAAAATTGGATGAACAAGCACAGTGCTGAAAAAAAACAATGATGTGGATCTGGTTCTGCCTATGGAAAGCCAGTGACAATTGTTGGAGCAGTGGCAAGGATGGTTCTTGAGAACAAGGAACAGTCAATGTTTTGAAATTCTTTTTACTTCTTGAAGAGACTTTCATTGCTGTTTAACATCTCCCCTCTCTAAAGGCCAAATATCTACTCTGAAACCGTGTTTTTGAGGACGGGGACATCATAATTAGAAGAATCTTGGGACCTGAAATTCTCATTATGCTCTGAGCTGGACTGACTCAGACACGTGGAGGGGGAAAATATAAACGTGACCATGTAGGGCACTGTCTGAAAAACAAAGCAAATACATGAAGAGGCGAGGGGAGTATTTTGCATACCCAGTTCAGCAAAAAGGTTAGCAAACAGCATCTTCCCTCAGCTGAGATGAGCCAGTGGGCATTTATTCTGCTGATCTGATACTTAGAGCTCTATTTAATCGGGCAGAGCTGCTCTTCCTCTCAGGTTTTCTTATGCTGTTTCAGTTAAACTCGGTGGAATTAACCTAATCACAAAAAAATTCTGTGGTTTTCCTTCCAAGGTTCCAAACTGTTATTAACATGTACACAATACTGCAGCAGCTCTGCTTTCTTGTTAATGCTTCCAGTACCTGGAGGCCTTCACTCTGTGTTGTAGTCTCTGAAATCTCTGGGATTCTGATTTCTGTATTGTTCATACATGCGTTTTTGGGAGGTAAGAGCAAACTGTGTACAGAGTAGGAGGTTGGTATGCCAGGTCTTTCATCTCTTAACCCTCTGTAGGGCCAACTTGTATCCCGTGCTCCACTGAAGCCCTGTCTGAACCTGATTCCTGGTGGGGTCATTTTCACCTCCATAGCACTACTGCGACAACTATTACTACCAGTTGTATGAAAAGATCATCTTCTACGTCTTCAGAACTATCTTACTATGCCAAGCCTTGTCTCCAGAATGTGGTTACTACTGAGAAACCATCTTTGATATAAAGGCCCTGTGGGATCATGATCTTTCCAGAAAAGGTGCATTTGAGCTTAGTTTTCAGGAGAACTTATGAAAAGATACAGTTCAACCAGGGCAAGTGCTCACTTTTTGCTCTTTGGGCTTTTTTAGAAAGTCATGAAATTCCATAAAATTCCTTCTTTCTGTGGTAGTTATGGATCAGTCTTGGACTCTTCAGCCTAGGATGTCTGTTTCCAACAGATAAGACAAACAGGAAAGCAAAAGTAGATGTGATGTGTACCAGCCTCATGAATCTCTCTCTTAGGACTGAGTATTAGCTTTTTCCCTCTCTCTCTTTTTTTTTTTTTTAATTATTTTCTCTGTTCAGGGTGTGATCACAGGTGAGCAGGCACTGTGCATCTCCCTGCTTCTCATGGTGCCCTAGTGTAAGCAGGAGGTGGTCTCTGATGTAGTATTTGGGGGTCTGTCTGCAAATTGACTGAACAACTGAATTGACTGAACTTGAGTGGGAGAGACCCACCCACTCTGCCAGCGAGGAGACACCAGCACCATGAGAGCATCCTCATTCTGAGTATCAGTTCACAGCATGATTAATAGGTGCTAAGAGTATCTGTGAGACAAATCTTGTGCCTCCTGCTATATCTGTCTATGGAAGGTGGCCTGGCTAGGTCTCTGCCACCTGCAGGTCTGCCAATAAGTTCTCCATTCTTCAGCAGAGAGAAAGGGGAGAGCAGGTCTGTATGGAAGTTGTATTGTCTTCTCTTTTCCCTGATCATCCTAGTCTGCTCTCCTTAATGAGATACGTTGGCAGAATTGTATGCTTGGTCTCAGGCTAAGTCTCTGGAGTTTTGCATTAAGGCAGAAGTCCTGCACCTCAAAAGGTGGAAGAGTACTAGTGCTCCCCAACAACTGGAGTTTCACCAGGAGGGAAGGTTTCTCCAGGGCAGACTTCAGCAGTTCAGCAAGGTGCTGGGAAGGACAGGACTTAGTGTCCTTTGCTCCTTTTTTTCAGACCTGCTGAACAGTCCTTCCATCCATTCAGTCCTCCATCCAGAAGCCCAGATAGTACTGTGGTACTTGGGGTAATAAAGTCCTTGTTCAGATGGTATGAGATTCATATGGGTTCATCCCTTGTTCATTCTTCCTGATGGGATGCCTGTGCCAAGATGTGTGTATGGGATGGGACTGCTGATGTCCAGTACTTTTTTGCTGCGAGGGTGACAGAGCCCTGGGACAGGCTGCCCAGAAAGGTTGAGGAGTCTCCTTCTCTGGAGACATTCAAACCCGCCTGGACACGTTCCTGTGTGACCTAATCTAGCTGATCCTGCTCTGGCAGGGGGGTTGGACTGGATGATCTTATAGCTCCTAACATTCTGTGATTTTGTCTCCCTTCTGTGTTAGCAATTCATCACCCTGGCATCGTCTTTATGCTACCTCAGGGCGTTTAAAACTAGAGCAAAGCTCTTGGTCCTGCCCTACTGGGCTGCTATTTGGAGGGAAAAGGGAGACTTTGCTGCAGCTGGGTGATGGCAGCTCTTAGGCCAACCATCCTGCTTCGGAGGAGCCAACCAGACAGTGACTCTCTTTTTCCTCTGGGCTTTTCTTCTGCAGCGGTGCTGTATGTGGGATTTCACTGGCATCAAAAAAAACAGATGAATGTGATAAGACTTCTGCATATAGAGCAGCAGTCCTTCTAAACAGCATGCCTAACCTGTTTTTTTAAGCATCCAACGAGACTCTTTCTATTGTCTCCCAAGGGAGACAGGTCTATTTCCCATCTGCTTTTTATAGCTGTGACTCTCACCCTGATATTTAACCTAAACTATCCTTTCCTTCGCTGCAGATTATTGCTCTTCCTAACGCTGTCTTCTGTGACTGTGAGTAATTTCTGCACTGAGTCTACACAGGGATAGGCTGTAGTCATATGTCTGGCATTGATTCTGTTCTAGTCTGTCTTGATCTTCCATTCCTATCATCTCTTTTATTTTTTTTTATTATTAACTTTGACTTTTTTGCTACTCTTACTCGCTCGTTCATGAGAGACCCAAGTCGTGAAATCATTTTATGCTTTGGAAACAGGGGCCAGTAGTGATGCAGACCCCTNCCTTTCCTTCGCTGCAGATTATTGCTCTTCCTAACGCTGTCTTCTGTGACTGTGAGTAATTTCTGCACTGAGTCTACACAGGGATAGGCTGTAGTCATATGTCTGGCATTGATTCTGTTCTAGTCTGTCTTGATCTTCCATTCCTATCATCTCTTTTATTTTTTATTATTAACTACCCTCATCCCTGCCTCAGTTGCCTGTCAGTGAAGTTGCAATAAAGGGTGCTTCTCAACCTCCAGTGTGCAGCTGTTTGCAAGGCACACGCGTGTTGCTGCCCCGAAGGTCGCGTGAGTACGTAGCCGAGTATTCCAGCGCTGCTGGCGCCCCTGCTGCATAGCATTGCATACTATCTCCTCAAGTTTTACAGAGCCTTTGTGCAATAGTGAAATGAGATAATTACAAAGTGGAAGGAATAATAACTTTGTATTGTTGCCATAACCACTGAGGTATTATACCCTGATACCGGCGTGATTATCTTAGACACAATAGTAAGGTGATTATTAATAATGCTAAAGGACTTACTGCTTAGCCCACAGTTTTTGAGTCTTGTTTCTTTGAGGAAGGCTATCAGTTTCATCAGCCAGAAGCCTGGGTGAAGTGGGTATGTGTTGTTGCCTCCTTGTTACCCGTTTCTCAGTGATTGGAAAATGAAAGAGTTAAAAACCCCGGGAGACCCCGTGTTCAGATTCCGGTACCTGAGTGCCAGAGTGGCTTCACCGAGTTCCTTGGCTTTCTGCGCCAGAGCTGCTGCGGACAGGCGGGCAAGGGAGGGTCTGGTGCGTTCGCTGTTTAAAGGTGCCCCTCTGCATTCGGGCTACAGAGGCCTCTTTGGGACAGCTCCCTTGTCATCAGGGATCGTGTCACAGACCCGGAATTTGAGGTGCAGCTGTAAACACAGGCAGCGCACAGCCAGGCTCCAGACCCTCTTCGGGACCTGGGCGCCTCATTGCATTATAGTAAGCTTGAGGGACGTGGTGCAGCACATCAAGGGACCTTCTGCTCCAGAGACAGCCTTCTGAGGAGCTGCAGTGGTGTTTTGCAGAACAGTGATCCAAGAGGTGACTGAGAGCTCTGTCATGAACTTAAGAGCACAGTTTTGACTTGCCAAAGCCACGTCTCGGCAAAACCAGGACCACTTCTTGCATACAGTCTGAGCAGCAAAACACCACAGTAGCCCTAAGGAGGGGGAAAAAAAGTATTTTACTTTCCCCTGAGAAAATTAATTTCAAGGGCAAAAGGTTTTTGCATGTTGGCTCTGAGGAAAGGAGATCCAGCATTTGGAGCTGGCCTTCATCTGTTCTCTGAGGAATCTTTGAAACCTTTCAGCTTGAGAAAGGTTGAGCTTGGAACCAAACGGTGGTTTGAGGCCATCTTTCGTTGCTATCTCGGAGCTGTTTTATGGGGCAGTGTGAAACAGAGAACCACCACTGACATTTTTTATAATATAGGAGTGTTTTAAAGGGCAAGAGAGGTATTTTTGCCATCTGGAAAGGAAGCCAAGAGAAACTAAAAGGGGGGGAAAAAAATAACCCAGTTAACATCATGACATAGCAGAGCTGCAGAAAGCTACTACTGATATATTCTCCTGAGCTCTCAGCAACCTGTAATTATGAATTGGCTTACAGCTAAGATATTGATGGATATCACTCCAGAAGGAAAATGAGAATGTCTAGATTTTTTTTACAGTGAACCTATACTGAACTCTGTGTGACTCTCCTCCTATTTATAACCCCATGTGAAGTTCAAGGAAACTTGTCCTGGAGGTTTCCCATGAGAAGGAACTGTGTTTTTACCTGACTAAAGCTCTCTGGATATTTTCCCATTTTTTATTTGATCTAAGTGTGAACTTTCTCCACCCTCTGCCCCTCCTTCCTTTCTGGAGTGGTTAGAGAGGTTGATTACAGCCAGGATTACACAAGAGATGCCAGTTGCACACATGTTTTGCATAACTGTGCTGTGTTGATTTCAGACAGGGTGCCCCAAGTTCCCCTCCGTGCCTTGCAACAGAGACAAGATCTCTATCTTCATTCCTGAAGCTGGAGAAATGCTGTTGAGGCCCTGCCTATTGAAACTTTGACAAAGAGCACCTGGCTGGGACGTTCCCCAACCCCACGGTTGTCTGTACCCTGCAGAGCTCTTGCTTTCCGAAAAACCTTTGCTTAAAGGTAGTTTGGGGTTTTTTGTATTAAATAAGCAAGAGTTGCTCTCCCTCACAGTGGGAAGAGCTGAGAGTGGTCAGTGGGGAAGTGTAATTGAGTAGGGTTTTCCATGTCAGAGTTCCCTGGGATGCTGCTGCTGCTCCTGCCTAGAGTCAGATAGTCTGTGTTGAGGATGGGGAATGAGCTCCCCAAGCACGTGGCCCTTCCCTCCCTTCCAGTGGGACAGCCATGAATGCTCTCACATGCTCCTAGCTGGTCAGGGGCTGTCGTGAGGCTCCTGGCCAGAAAATTCAGACAAGCTCATCCCAGTACTGATTCTGGGGACCAGTTCACCGTGGCTCTAACCTCAGACCACTGAGGTTTGCTTGATTTCAGCGAGAATTAGAGGCTTCGAGAGCCTGGGTCTCAGCCTTTTTCTGGGAAATGCTTTCTCCTGCCTGTTTCCAGTTTGGAGTGGGAGTCTAGGACAGCACAGGGGCTGCCCCCAGCCAAACCAAACCAGGGCTGCCCCCGGCCAAATCGAACAAGGGCTGCCTGTGGCACAGGGATGGAGCTCCTCTCACAGGTAGGCAGAGTCCAGAGCGTTTAAGGGCTCCGGGCTCTTTGTAGGAATATATCACATGCAAAGAATACACTGCGGAGAATCTGATGATGAAATTTTTATATAGAAAAGCGACATGGGTCATAGACTCCCTCTCAATTGGATACCCTTCATGTGCATGCATTTTGCTCGTCTCCTTGGAGACAGTGGCTTGTCTGAGAGCAGCTAGCCTTGGCTAGGAAAGGCCTGACATTTCTGGTTTGTGGGATGAAGCTGTGCTGCTGAATTTTCCAACAACCGCAAAGGCATGATTTCAGACGAGCATAAGCAGTTTGCACAAGGCTATCGTGTGAGCATCTTGCTCTAATACCTCTCTGGGGACAACCCTCGAGTCCCCAGTGTGAAAGCCAGATTTGAAGATCCTCAAAGAGACCCTAGCGATCCCAGTCCGGTCCCTCGGATATCAGAAACGTTTGTGAAATTTCTTCCTTGCCTTTCCTTCTGCTGAAGAGCTGAGTCAGCTGGACTGGCATGTCTGGAACTCTGTGGCACCCCGAGCAGGCAGGCTGCCAGCTGCATTACACACCGCATCCAGAGCAACACGTCACTCCTCTCTTCTTTTTTTTTTTTTAATTTTTTTTTCTTCTTCTTTTTTTCCCCCTTTGCAATCTCCACCCTCTCCCTTTTATTTTTCCTTGTTGATCCGTGTAGGTGAGTCAGAGAAACCTGCTCATCCACAACCTGTTCCTTCTTGCCAAATCCTGGAGCAGCACTCCCAGTTCTTGTTAGGTGTCAGGAATAGGTTATGAAAACAAAAACTGGTGCAGGCGGCGTACTGGGTATAGAGCGTGCTGTAAATGAAAATTAAATGCATAGTGGATGTGCCACTTAGAATGTGTTCCTAATAGAGTGATCTCTTGTAGGAGTCTCTTCATTCTGTGATTCATATTTAAGATTAGTTTTCTTCCTATAAAACACCAGGATGGAACAGGGAAATGATTTAAGGTGTAAGTGAGAGTGTGTTTAGGGAGAAAAGCCATCTTAGTTCCCTGAGTTTTAAACCAACGGGAGTGGGAAGTTCCCGGTAGGAAAATACGTGGTTCACAGGAGTGGTTTTGAACAAAACAACTGAGGTTTTGATATCAATTGTAGTTGTACCAATCTAAAGAAACTCCACTGATATTAGCACAGTTCCTGGGAGTTAACATGACTGATGCTGTTCTAACCCCAGGAATTAAAAAACGGTGTGTCTGGATCCCCCAGGGCATCGATACTTACTAATAATAGTGAGAGGTGATAAAGGCAGCCTTTTCATGTAGCCTAAGATATTTATTTCATGGGTGGGGAGGGAGTGAGAAAACACACGAGCTAATGTTTCTCTGTGGTCAACTGACATCAGGAGCTGGAAGCTGGAGGTATCTGACTTCTGCTGGGTGTTGGTAACTGCAGGTGTTGGTCACGCTGTAGGGTCAGGTGTGTCTCTATCCCCAGCGACGTTTCCATCAAGCAGTATCAAAGGATTGCTTTTTTGGCATGTCGTGTTGGAATGAAGCTGCTCAGCTCCAAAGAATAGATCATCCACCGGGAAAAGTGCTTTGTTTGACTTTTATCTGCCACAGTAAAATGTCCACGTTGGCTCTATTGTGAAAAATGTATCCATTATGTTCATATCATTAGTCTTCTACAAGGAATGAGTTTGTCCCAAGGGCTAATGGTGAGCCAGCTTCAGGAAGCTGCCAAGTACAGTTTTGGTGGAGGTTCCTGAGCTCCTGCCTCGAATGAGCATGAAGTCCAGGATGAATTTGAACTGACTGGTGTACAGTCCCTGGCATAGCATCACACCATGGTGAAGAGAAGGGAAAGAGCCTTTTTGTACCATGTAATATATAACTCCTAGTGAGAGACAGTCATTTCTCAGAGAGTTCAAGAGCAAGAACAGAGGGTTTAGTGCACAGCCACCTTCTGCAGAGGATGAACCGAGAATGCAGACAAAAAGGGACTTGTCAAAGATACTCAAGATGTTGGTATTGCACATAGGAATGAACTCAGAGGTCCTGAGTCCCCATCCACTAACTCAGTTGCAGGACCTTCTGCACACCAAGAAAATAAAAACAGAAAAGTTAAAAAGTAAGGAAATGGGAGATATTTTTCTTCTCCCAGGAATTGGGAAATGAGAAGGTTTACACCCTTTTGCTCTTAATTCAGATGTGAAAGAGAAATCAGCTCTTTTAAATAGCCTAGTAGACTCTTCAGTAGACTTTTTTGTTTGTTTGGGGGTTTTTCCATCTAAGAATGCAGTTAAGTATATTCAGAGTTTCCTAAATTCTCTGCTTTTACAGGAAACCTTTTTAAAGTACTTCTGGATGTTGAGAGCGCTCTGTTCTGTGTTCTCCAGCTTTTCTGCCTTTACTTTCAGCCCAAGCCGTTGCTTTTTCTTTCCTCCTTTTCTTTTTTTTTTCCTTTTGGTTTAATTTCACACCCATATTTAATTTCCTTTCATTTTGTCTGCCTCCCTTTCAGCCACAATACTGGTTTCCAAATTTATCCAGGGCTTGTAGTGCAAAGCTAATCGTACCAAAAAGGAAACATCCTAAACCCCCAAATCTTTCCTTCCTCCCACCCATGTTGTTCTCTCCACTGAGCAAACATTAAAAAAAAAAAATCCTGGGGTTTAGGAAGTGCTCTGGAACTGTTGTTGTTTATTTTTTTATGTTACAAAGAAAAATACAACTAAGAAATATATTGAGACTAATAGGAATTGCTGAATTTTATTACCCAGAAAAGATTAATGTAGCCTCAGTGTCAGCCATAGACAGCTGATATAGAGGTTTGTGCTACAGCACAAGCACTCCAGTATTCCAGATTGATCTCTCGAAGGGTCAGAGCATCCCATCAGCTTTTAAAAGGTATCTTTACTGTTAATCTTTTTTCTGTGCTAAGAATCACTTTTGTTTGACCAGAGAGCTGTGCACACCACAAGTGTTGGTGGGGAAGGGAAGGCGTCCCACTCACTTGCCGTGGTGAAGCTAAAGTAAATGCCTTGGACCTGGGATGAACTTTGGGAGCGGTGAGCTGCCCCAACAAGTCTCACTGGAGGAGCCTTTAGCGTGAGGTTTTCAGAAGGACACGGCACAGCTTGGCTTGAGACAAGTCCCACCCTTGTTTCAAGCTCCTCTGTAACACTGGTGGCAAATATCCATGTCTTGTCAGGCAGGGAGCAGCAGATAGGAAAGCTGCATCGGCAGAAGGAGGGAGTCAGCTCTTTTTCAGTTTGCCCTTATTTGGCATTTGGTGAGAAAGCTGCATGTTGGAGCAGCAGATCTTCACGAGGGTAACGCAGAGGCATGGGCCACACTGGTTCTTGCACAGGAAGGGAAGCATGAATAAAAATGTTTGTGTCCCAAAGGAGCCCATTAGTTTCACGGCCTGACCTGGTTTTGGAAGCAAGGTTCCCTTCGCTGCTGGCCTTGATCAAAATAAGTGAAAACTCCCAACTTCAGTGGTTGGGAAAAGAAGAGGAGCTGTCAATATTATTCCTCCCCTACCTGGTGTTATCTTTATGACAACCTCCTGTTTATAGTCTGCTTCCAGAACTTTGTTTCTGACAGTGACAAGTGAAAACTTCCTTTCCAGGGGAAACTGGAGCACATCTTCCTATCTCCCGATATGCAGTGGGAAATTGGAAGATGTTAGGTGCTAAAAGAAATACCTGTGCAGGATCTTGTTGGTGGCACCGTGGAACTCACTGCCACAGGATGGGAAGAAATGAGCTGGAGTTAAGGGCTTGTTCAGAGCTTTTATGCAGAAGGAGAGTGTCTGGTGCTATAGCGAAAGTTAAATGTCGTGTGTTCTCTCTTTGTTTTTAAAGTATTAAATAACTGCTGTCGCTGTGCTCAACACTGCTTGCCTCAAATATCTCGTGGATTCTGCTGGCTTTATAATGCTGAAGGGTTATGGAAGGTAGACAAGGGGCTGTGCTTGGAATAAATACAATCTGTAGGCAGCTCTGTAAATTGACTTCGGGGTATTACTTCCATTGATACCACCTACAGATTTGGCCAGTGTCTACGCTTGTCTTACCCAAAGGGGGAAAATAAACCCCCAAACAAACAATGGCACTTCTCAAGGGAGTGTTTGTCCGGCAGCATTCCTGCTCTGCACCGAGGTACCCACACCCTGCGCTGCGTGTGTGAGCTGTTCCTCTCCGCCGGCAGTCGGTCGCGGCGGATCTCGGCTGGCGATGACGTGTGGATCTCCAGTCACCTCCTTAAATTCCTGCTGAGCTGTGGCACTGACAGGGAGCGGACAGGACAGGGCAGGGAAAAACAGCACACCGACCTTAAGCTTGTTTTTTTGTTTTTCCTGCTCACCGTTTCCGTGGAGAAGGGTTAAAGTTGAGAGCAGCCAACGCCGAAGCGCGGTTTGGAAAGGTTTATCGTGTGAACCAGTTAATGCTCCGCTTATCAAGTCGACTTTAATATAATGTTAAAGTCTGAAGCGGGGTGGAAAGTACAGAGCTGGTACACACAGTTAAGGTTTAACCTCCGTCTTCAGCCGCTTCCCACCCACGTCCAGACAGTGCGGAGGCTCCTTGCTGAAGTCACCCCTCTCCTGTTGGTGGGGGGCCTCTCCCCCTTCAAAAGAGACTTGCTGTAAACCTGGCTGCTGCCTTTGAGCCATTGTGAAGCTGGCCAGGTGCTGAAACACCCAGTTTACTTTGTGGACTTCTGGGTTTTGTTAGTTCATCCCCTCTCCCCTGCCCCTCCTGGTAACTATTTAAAGAGAGACCATTTTTAATGGTATTTAATCATTTTGGAGTCGTTGTGAAATTCCTGGGAACCCCACCAATGTCAGAGTGCCTGGGGGACTGGGACACCTTGGTATGGGACAAGGACAGTGCCCCCGGTTCAGGGGCCACACCACACAAGTGCAGAACGTTTGCACTTGAAGTTTTCAAATACCTGAAGGGGGGAGGAACATGAAAGCTCCGTTGACAACAATATAAACTAAAAAACAAGGGTTGGGGTTTTTTTGACCACTTTGAAGCCATAATACTGAAGGAAATAAAGGTAAGCCGAGAGAAGTACATAAGGAGACCTTCAGTGTGGTGAAGAGTATGTGTTTTGGGACACAGAATTTGAGCAAATAATCTTGAATTTCATCTTTTTTTCAGAGCTAAATATGCCATTAGTGTCTTTATCTGCATTCTCCTTGATGTAGTATATATTTTGTTTGCATGGTTTCACATAAACAGGTACGTTTTCTTTCGTTTCTCACACAAACATAGATAAAATAGACAAACCTACAAAGGGCATTGTTTGCCTTCTGTGCTGCAAAGAAAGAAAATGGGGTTTAAGAATCTTCCTTTTCTGTTTTGAATAATTTAATGGGCGCTACTAGACTGTGGCAGGAGCCCTGCAAGTATCTGGATGGGGAGGGAGATTGCTGCAATTCTGTGACTGTGCCAATGAAACAGGAGTTTGTTTGTTTGTCTGTTAAACTTCTGGCACAAAAATGCCACCTACTTATTTATAACCCTTGTGGCAGATTGGAACATTGTTTTATCTGTAAAATCTTGCAGATCAGTTAATAAATAAACACAGTCGGATGAATCAGATTAAATAACAGAGCCACCAGTAGCTGCAAGATAAATCGTCATAAACTACTAAAGTAATAAAAGGCTGTGGACAGAATCACCTTGGAGGTACCAATAAGGACCCCAACTTAGCACTAGACTTTACTGATTTACACCAGATTCTGGCCCGTGGTTTTATCCTTAGAGGAGATATAGATGCTTGAAGGCTCATCCTGACTGGTGTATTCACTTCTTTCCCACGTGTGGCTGCACTTATTTTCTCAGTCTGTTCTGTCAAAAACATAGCGCGGACGAAGCCTTCGGATCTTCTGTGTAACGTGATGTTTAGTACCTCTTGCCACAGAAGACCGAGGGAGGGCCAGTACTAGTACCAGCCACTTGTTTCACAGTACCCCAAACAACTGGCAGGTAGATGCAGGTGCCAGGCTGCTGGCTTGTGCCCCAGAGGTGTCTATAGAAAAGCAGGCGTGTCTAGAAAACAAAAGGTGTGTAGGTGCAATGTTTTGCTATTGTTTTATTGTGTGCTGATGTGCTATGAGTACCTAGTGGTGTTACTGCTAGCTGTGTAGGACTGCTGTAGTAGTTGTTGGCACAAATAACCATTGAGTGCCGTTACGCAGAAAGTCCGGGCAAGGTGTTTGGGAGGCTCACCAAGTGCTGAACAGTCACATCTGTATCGATAGGCAATTGATAGTCATCTTTACTAAGAACCACGAGGTAATGAAGCAAGTGCTCTATACCAAGCTCAAGACAAGAGGGTTCTAGTTGCTTACTGGCCTGCTTGTAGGCTGTTCCTGTTTTAATGCTGCATTTGGGGGTTTGAACCTTTTGAGGTGTCTGGAGTGTCCAGAAACCTTTTTAAGCAGAGTTTTAGCTGTACAGTCTGCTCTACTGCGTGATCTGGTGAACCTGTCTTGTGAATCCTAATACCTGGCCTAAAATAAGGACCATCTAAAACGTGGAGCCGTCGCAACTCTGTAAGCGCCAGCGATGTATCTGCATCCCATGAAACATACCCCAGGTGTTGGTGCCTCTGCTCAAAGCAGTGAGCATTAAAAGATTAAGGGAAAGCTTTCATAATGTGATTAGAGGTTTGGTTCTTTCTGAAAATCAGACTGCGTTAAGATGTCACAGGTTGGGCGCGCGGAAGTGGGGGCCCTTGACGCGGCGTGTCACGAGTCTGTGTGTTGGTGTGCTCTAGCAGCCTGCAGCCTCAGTTTAGAGGTTTACACGTTGTGACTTCTGCATGCAGGTTCTTTCGGACCATCTCGGGCTACCTGTGGGATTTGCTGTTATTTCAGAGCCCTGGTATATACTGATTATTGTGTGTGTGTGTGTGTAATCTCCCAGGGACGACAAAAAAAAAAAAAAGGCAACAAATCAAAGAGCCCCCATGAATTTCAATGAACACATTTACAGTCATTAAGCACAGCAGCAAGATGCAGCATTGGAGTGGGAGGCAGTTTCCTTCGCTAAGCTACGTGCTGCTCTGAGCCAGCATGGGCTCAGGTCTCGCTTTAATTATTTTTTTTGTGATTAATTCAGACAGGGGGTCTGTTATTCATGTAAATATTTTTGTGTGTGGAGCTTTGAGCTAGGCAGCTCTGGAAAAGCCAAAGCTCACTGTTTAATTACAGCAGCGAACCGGAGGGACCGTGCGTCGCCTCTCGGCGGCATCAGCCCTCCTGCCGAATCCTCAGCGCTGCCTCTGCCCTCCCCGGCCCTGACAATCGCTGCCGCGGCTCAGGGAAGCTGGAGGTGGGAAGGACCATGGCAGCTATTATATCCACCTTTTCATCAATGTTTCACACTTTTTTTTTCTTCTTTTCTTTTTTTCTTTTTTTGTCCCTCAGTGGTGTTAAATGTCACCGAGCTCAAGGGCATTTTGCGTTTCCCTGGGCTTGACCACTCCTGGCCTGAAAGGACACCGTGCCTGCAAATTGCCTTATTTCAATTTTCCTGACTTGCTTTTCCTTATTCCTGCTTGATCCTCTACTTTGCACCATCCTAAATATCTCCTCTCACTCTATAATGTTCACTCCCCTGTCTAATAAAATCACGGTGTATTATTAAGTCCTTAATTTCTCAGTAGAGATACGGGCCGTAAATCTCTGCGTCTACCTGCTTGTGTGAGCTTCACCAAATTAGCCTCTGTGTGTCTTGCAAAGTGCATGAATTCATTTACATGCTGTGAAGAAGGGAATTATTACCTTAATCATACGTATGAATAATTGAAGCACAGGAAATCAGAATGACTTGCCTGCAGTCACAAAATTTGTAGCGTAACTTAAGAGTTGAACCCTGCACTCCCTAGTCCCAGCCCAGTGCTTTAATCATCTTCCCTGCCCCTGTTTTAAAACTGATCTCACCGTGATACGTCCCGTTGGAAGCCAAGAGTTGCTGTGTTTGGCACCGTGTAACTGCAGAACCGCTCCCCTCTCTCTCCCAGGCAGCTTCCAGGTTTAGGGAAGGAAGGAGAAGTAATGAATTAATTCTGGTTACGAGCGTGACCAGGAATTCAGCAGCCTCGCTGGTGAGTGTGAGTATCGGCCCAAAAGCATGTTTTACCTTGTCTGATGCTGCCACAGAAAGCTCCAGTTGAGGGGCAGTGGGGTTTCCTCCGGCTCTTGGGTGCTAGGAGCTGAGATACCACCGAAATTAGTTCTAGTGGCTGCACTGCTTTGAGATGGACTTCCTCTGACCGAAAGCAACTCCATCAGGTGGCCACTTAATCAGAAATCTTGGCTGGTTTCCCTTCCCAGGCTCTGATGGGGCAATAATGCAAGAGTAATAAAAGCGTGGTGCAAAGCTCAGTGCCTCTGGTCCTTGGATTGGGTTGACATACATCATGCAGTGCCCTTTTCTGCCTGACCTGGTAGTGTCAGAGGTTGAGTTGTCATGGGGACTCAGGATGTAGGCAGGTGGATGGGAAGTTTAAAATTCAAAATTTTAAAATTTTAAAACCATTAACCCTTGTCCTGTCACAACAGACCCTACTAAACAGCCTCTCCCCATCTTTCTTTAGGCCCCCCTTGAGGTACTTGAAGACCGCTATAATCTCAAGGGAGCCTACCCCTTTAATGGTTTTAAAATAGAGGGAGGGAGATTTAGATTGGATATTAGGAAAAAGTTCTTTCCTGTGAGAGTGGTGGAGCACTGGAACAGGTTGCCCAAGGAGGTGGTGGATGCCCCATCCCTGGAGAAGTTCAAGGCCAGGTTGGATGAGGCCCTGAGCAAGCTGATCTAGTTGGGGGTGTCCCTGCTTCTTGCAGGGGGGTTGGACTGGATGACCTCTGGGAGTCCCTTCCAACTATAGCCATTCTATGATTCTATGATTCTAAGTTCTGCCCTGCGCTGCTGCAGACAAGAACTTGGTACCCAAAATAGAGAAACGTGAGAGTAAGTGGCCCTGACTGCTGAAACCAGTATGTTTTGTACTGGTCTTAATAGAGGCAGGATTTCAGCTCAACCAGGTGTATCATGGCTCTTAACCTGTTCTGTAAGCCTTTCTCACGTTATAGGCTTATGGCAAGGTATTACCTGGGATGCCTTGTTCTTTCCCTTTGACTTACTTTGTATTCTGCTATGCACTCCCATCCCTTTTGAGAACAAAATGCTGCACAAATGCCTTACGGGCTCTTTCTCTTTCACTGACCTTTTTTTATGACTTTAAAGAAGTTTCCCTAGGCCCAAGTCTGCTTTCTGTCTTGAATATTGACCTTAGAGTTACACCATCTCATTGTCGCCGCACGCAGGCTTCTCCGCTATCAAAGTTCACCCACAGGACTCAAAGTATTCCTAACTCAGAAACACCTTGCCTTGTACATCCTCCTCCTCTTCCCCCTCCTCCCTCCACGTGAGCGTTTTAATTTCACAAGCAAACTCCGTCTCTCTGTGAATTTCGACGAGCGGTTTACCTGTTTCATGGTAAAAATTGTACTTCAAATTTAAATGTCTTTTTCGCTGTGACTGTCATAATATTTTCCATTTGAGGCTGAGACTCCACTGTGGGTTTTCTGTGCCACACTGTCATCTGTACGAATCTGTGCTTAAATGTGTGGAAATTCTGACATTTCAGTAAGAAATATAAAGTGGGTTTTTTTCGTATTCTTGAAGCTAGCTGTTTCATAGGTGTGGCTGCTGGGTTTTGCCCAGTGCCTTGGTCTTTCCCAGTTCCACAACAGATCGAAGATTTCTCAAGATTTGGGGCTTGTTTGCATTTGCTGTGTTGTGTCATTTCTATGAGAATGAGTGATGGTAATTTTTGATCTGATTGCCTACACTGGAAAGGTGATAAAGGAATAATTACCCCAAACTAGGGATTTCCAAAACTGATTTTGCCTGGGTGCCGCTACCGTTGGCAGCGGTGGTTACGCACAGCGCTGAATACAATGTCGCTGTACTGTGGTCCTTGGCGAGGAGCTCAGAGAAGGCAGCTTCATAGAGGGGAAGATGAGCCAAACTTGAGTGGCTCCATGGTGGCAATGATTGCAAGGAAATGACTCCATGGTGGAAAGAGCCATCTTTGGCGGGGACGTGGAGGGGTTTTGGTAGTATGTGGCACTGTTGAACTCTTTGTCTTTAAGTCAGTGGCTTACAGAACAAAACCTCTTGTGTTCAGTGTCTTTGGGGCAAATTTTGACTACTAACATTTACCTGCTATGAGTAACTTTGCAAATACAAGGGGAAATTTGAAAATACAAGGGGAAATTTGCAGCTATTCCAATGATTTGGTGTTTGTCACAACAACAGTGTTTCTAAAATTCAGTCCAAATTTGCCACCTCGGCTGGCTGCCCCTTTACCTAAACAAGCTGTGAGAGTTGTTGGTGGCACAAACTGCTGCTATCAGGACTGGTTCTGTTGTGGTCTGATCCACGTGGCAGCAGCTCTGTGTAATTTTGTAGCTTTGATCGGATTTTACACGTGTGGGGCTACGACGGGATTGCGTTTGTAGAGTGAGCGGGGTGGGATTTGGAAAGGGACCCAAGGGACTTGTGAGCTCCAGTTGGGTAGAATCGAATACAAACTTTGTTCTGAGCAGTGGAGTCTGAGCAGCTTCCAGTTGTGCATTAGGCAACATGACTAACGTTAGTCATGTGTTGTTTATTCTCTTATCTTCTCCCCAGAGGAAGGAGCATGTGTGCTGGGGTATTTCTGTCCTTGGGGAGGTACGTTCCTCAAATCCCATAGATTGTGCATAGAAATTATCATTAGCTTTTATCATCTCTGTGAACCTTGAAATTTGATGGAATGTGGATAACTGACCATCCTTGGAAAAGCTCAGCTTCTCGTGTGTGAATAGTTTGTGAAATCGTTGCAGTGCAGGGAGCAACCGTTTGAAGAGTTTTAATACCAACTTATTTGTTTTTTATTATTGAATCAATTTTTTATGTTGTGAGCCTATAGAGGAATATGATTCTCTGTCTTAATAATATATTTAATTAATTATAGCTTCCTCTGGAGTAGCTGAAAGCAATCATCCCTTCTCCTCGTGTCGTACTGTTTATCGCAGTTGCCTGATAAGCTGGTGTGGCCGGAGCAGTTGGGCTAATTCAGCCCTGCTTCTTCTCCATTACCTGAGTCCCTTCAGTTGCATTGGATGTTTTTGATTAGACCCAAGTTAGCTTCTAATGAAGGCATCAGACTGTCAGGCATTGATACCATCTAGATGAAGCATGTAGCATTGTGATCGTGCTGACAAAAGTCCTTCCATCCTCAGGAGCCGTCAGCATGTTTTCCTAAAGGAACTTCCAGAGTGAGGTGGCTGCTTTATGTTTAAGAGCTGAGGCTTGATCCGAACCGTTTGCATCAGGAGCAATTAGTCTGGACAGGATAATGAGCCTCATGCTCAGCCTCCACTGAGATTCCCAGAACCAGTGCCAGTTACAGCAGCAGTGTAAACCAGGGAGCAAAATAAAGACCAGAGCGGCTTGGTTGAAGACAGTACTTTCCTGAGGATAAGCCTTATCTTGAAATAGAGAAGAGCAAATCCACATAGAATTGAACTGCACATAGAGACAAACACTTTGAGGAAAAAAGGAAGTTTCTGCAATCATGTTCATTTCATCACATCCCTTTTCTCAGAGACAAAATTAAACATTTGAAACTTCTCGACCAGCTCCAGTACTGGAGACTCAGACTTTTTCATCTCCCACCTCACAGGTGATGTGGGCCACACACTGGGGTATCTGCTAGTCCTCCAGAGGCCCCAGAGAATTACTAGGCGATCTTTAAGATCCCTCCCAACACAAACCACTGTGTGACTCTGATTTCCCTGCCTCTGAGTCTGTCATGGTTAGGGCTTCAGCCCCAACCCAAGGAGCCATCTGCCCAGCTTCTCGTTGGCTGCTTCTTGTCCTCCATGCAGCATCCCCTGCGTTTTCCCATCCCAGTGGTGACGGTGCATTTTGGCCGCAATTAGTAGAACTTGAGTTTCATTAAGTAAAAGACTGTGAAAAGTTTTCAATATTGGGACAGACCCAACAGAAACATGGATATTATCCAACAGAGGATGTTCTCCATTTCTTTGGCTGGGAACTGAAATTCTTACCTAAGATTTTGAAAAACTCTGGAAGAAGTTTGACTTTCCCCATTGCTCAGCCAGCTCTGAAAATCACAGCTGGGGGTGTTTTACTAGACATGCAGTACTGACTTAATAGCTCTTTAGTTATTAGATAATAAATGTTCATGTTCTACAAGTTTAAATTGTGTTAAAAACCTTTATTAGCACAGCTTGGCAAAATATACTTCTGGCTAGCTTTCTGGCCTTGGGTTAAGCCATTCTTGTGGTTTCTTAATGACATGCTATGGAAGGGGGATATACTTTATGAGAATCTGGTGCCAGGTTCTGCCTGTATTAAGAGGCATTTGCCATTTGTTCACAATGCTGCTGAGTAAAACAAAAACCAGTGGCAGCTCAGTTCTGGCATATAACTTTCTATTGTCATCTCCTGTTTATTTTTTCCTCCCCTAACCTTCCCTTAGTAATTTTGGCAAAGTCGCCTCACCAAACTAACACCACCTCTGGGCTTCATCATGGGTTTCCCCAGCGCTGGGAGCAGAATTAGGGCACTGGGGCAGCCTGGTTTTTGTGAAGGCAGCTGTTAGTACCATGGGCAGAGTGTCTCAGAAGTTTCTTTCCCGTGAGACTTGGTGACACACAGGCAGTGCTGGGGTGTGATTCAGCTGTTTGGTTTGTTTTCCCCTCTTGTCATCTGTTTATTTGCTTTGCGACCAACAAGTCCGCCTCTTTTTCCTTCTGCTGATACTGCGTGTGAGTGTGAAAAAAGGATGGGGCAAAATACCCAACAGGTGGGAGGAGGTGTGCACAGTGGGAAAACGGGGCTGGGAAGAAGGTCTGGGACTTGAGTAACCTTTCTGAGGTGACTTTCCATCACGGGAGTTGTTTGTTGCAAAGGGGTGATATTTTTTTGAATTTTTTTTAAATTTTTTTTTTTTAGGTTTTTTTGGATAGGAAAAAGTGGGTTACAGTGGACTTGACCCCATGCTCTTGTTCTTTCCACAGTGGGGAAGCCTCACAAGTGCAACTACTGCGGCCGGAGCTACAAGCAGCGCAGTTCGCTGGAGGAGCACAAGGAACGCTGCCACAACTATCTGCAGAACGTCAGTATGGAGGCTGCTGGGCAGGTCATGAGTCACCATGGTGGGTGGAAACCGCTTTTTGAGGTCTCTTGGGCTTGGAGCATCTCTTCCCAGTTCTATTTTCTATCTACTTCCTTCCTTTTGGCTTTACATCACTTCCATCTTACAGATAGGCAGGAGGAGAAAAGATGGGCTGAAATTCTCACTCCGTTCAACTTAACAGCCCTGGTTTGCTGATTTATTCTTTTTTAGATCACTATTTCACTTTTTAGTGTGTGTAAGTGTGAGAGTAAAGCAAAGTCACCTCTACAAAGTTACCCTAAAAAAATCCCCTAAGGATGTTGAAAGTATTCAGAACTCATTATTTCTACTCCTTGTAATATTAAATCGAAAAAAAAAAAGGGAGAATAGACAAAAATCTCCAGAGCAGAATGAAATTCAGCAGTGTTGATGAAGGTAATTATAACCAAAAAAAAATGTTTATATGCATTTACATTTGTTAGTATTAATATGTTAACTAACACTGCATGTGTTAATATACATAAAGACTGAAGATTGCCAAAAAGATTGTTGAAAGCAAAAATGTCAAGCTCTGTGAATTTGTTTTAAAAATTTCTCTAGCTATTAGTACGGGTAATGAGCATAGTGTCTCAGACTACAGGGTTGTAGGCTTGTCTGTAGCACTAAATACTACATGGTAGGTATCCAAAAATTGTTACAGTTTCATTTCAAATTAGTGTTTTGGAAACTCTTCCAAAGCTGAATATCTTCTAACTTTTAAAAGTTGTCTTTAGATCTTTGGCACTTAAAGGATTTTGAATTTCCTACTAATAACAAAGTAGAAAAACTATACATTTTCCATTGTGATTAAAAATTAGAATATACCCAAAATACCAGTAAGTTAGATTGTAGGTAAATGAAAAGGCAAAAGAATATTTCCTTTTTTTTTTTTCTTTCCATTTTCCTTTTCGCTGTTGAGTGGAGTCATATGGCTTCATTTGGAAATTAATTATGTAAAAGTTCTGAAAGGTCATTTCTAAAAACCTAAAAATACAAGCTGAAATAAAATCTATTCAGCATTTCCAATATGGGCTGGTTTTTATGAAAAAAAAATAAATTTTAAAGAGTACTTTTCCATGAACAATTTAATCCTATAAAGACGTTCCAAATGTATTTAATACGTATTGCCAAAATGTTCATACAGCTCTATTAAGTAATTATTGTCTTTGTAGACACCCTGGAGACTAAAATCAATGTTTAAAATGTAACAGATGACTTGAAAGCCACTGAAGTTAGTGGTTACCTGCTTTGGGCCTGACTTTACGCTTGTGAAAGTCAGTGGAAAGGCTGATTTCAGGGCTTTGCTATTTGCAGGTGCCAGCTGGGTGCTTGGTCTGTCGGATGCAGCACTTAGTTGATAGTAGGAATTCAACTACCAACTCCATTCCCAAGAAAATACAGGCTCTCTTCCCTACAAGGGTCTGCCTGTTGCACTAACCAGTGATGGGATGATTTCAGTCAGCCTTTCCTTAGGGGAGTAACAGGAGGCCGATACAATTACAGCAACCAGGGTGTTTTAGAGATCGCCTTGTAGAGGCTTTTCCCAAATTCCACTCGACTTCTGGGTTTATTCTTCTGTTAGTTATTAAAACTGGGTTTACTCTCGTTGGTAGTGTACTTCTGGGGAAATCTAAAGCTTTCTCTAAGCTGCTTAGTGCTATGTCAAAACAGGTCAGTCCTTAACCTTGTCTCCCCAAAGAAGCTGGAATGGTTGACCTTGCATTGATTTCTCTACCAGCTGAAACTAAAGCAGTGCAAACCCCATGTGGACAGTTCTTTTATTTACAGCCTGACTGGCTTTGGGCTTAAAATAGAAACATTCACACAATCACTTTGCTTTTCTCAACAAAATTAGCCTAAAACAGCACTTTGAATTCAACTAATGCCTCTTTCTCCTCTGGGTGAATATGTCCAAGTCTTCCCCGGTGAGTGTGGAAGGGGATGTTTGATCTGCTGTCTTCATGTAGCTGTTTTGCAAGGACAGGCAGAGAGAGGGACCTCCAGGTTCAGCTGAGAACAGTGATAATTCTCACCTCTCATCCCCGCATCACTCCTGCCCATGAAGAGGGAGGGTCATAAGCACCAATGTGTACAGGTCTGCACCAAAGTCCTTTCTCTTGGGGCTGTCAAGACACCAAGGAAGAGTATACAAGAGATTACTCAACCTAAAGTTCAGTCTCAGTCAAACCCTGAAAACTGTATTTCCTTCTCTCCCCTGTCACACGTGGAAATGGTATTTCTGAGGACGAGTGTGTGCATGCTTCGGCGATTCTAATCACGGGTTCATTTTGCATCACACTGGGGTTAAGCTTTCCCAACTCTCTTCCCAAATATTCTTAAAGTATTTTTTAAGTATTTTGTTCTCACTGAGTGTTTTGAGGCCTCTGGATGTATTTTGGTGTGACTCCTGGTCACAGCCTCACCATTATGCACAGAATAGGAAGAGGTGGGGATTTTGTTATCCCTACTGGCATCCAGCTTTAAGGATGGAGGCGGCCGTGCTGGGTGTCAGCCAATATGGCCAGTGTTTTCCATAGGTCTGAATTATTTCCACAGTCATGAACTGTTCCAGAAAACTGGAGGCAGCCCCAGGAGAGTTTGGAATTTTTTTCAAGCATCGTGCTCAAGATGATCAGTTTATAGATGTGCTACAGACATCTACTTGGGTGCTTTTGCTGTGGCCTGATGGAGCCTTTAATTGCAATTATCTTTGTCTTGCAGATGGCTAGATCACCTGACTAAAGCCACAAGGGGAAGCTAGAGGAGGGGAAGGAGGGCTGGTTTCCGTGTGTGGGTAGGAATGTACAAGTCTCTGGGTCTCTCTCCATCCTCTCACAGGGTGCAGATTGCTTGCTGAGCTGCCCCTCCTTGTGGCTAGGTCCTGTTCCCTGCTCAACACCATTGGTTGTTGGTGATTTTGGGCTAAGCAGTGCTGGCATAGGAGGTAGAAATAAGTCTGCAGACTCCTGGCTAGTGGTGGTTAGGGGTGACAAAAGTGACAGTCTCTCAATGCTGAGAACATGACCTTTCTTTACAGGAACCAACAGGGAGAAATGGTGAATGCTAGTTATGGCTTGCACCTGGTGTGGTGTTCTCCATCTCCACAAAGCAGAAAGTCTGGGGCAAGTCTTCAGTTGGGATGGAGAAGGCAAAAGAAGCCTAGTCCTAGGCTCTGCAAGGGTCAGAGGGGCCAGCTCCCCATAAAACACACCTTCTGTCCTTCCCTCTTCAATAGTTGCTTGAAACTTGAGATTTGCACCTAGGACCAGGGGAGTATTTCGTGCATTTCACTGCACACACATGCTTCCTAAAACAGCAACGTTGTGGGCTTAGGAAAGTAGATTGAGCTGGATGGACTAATACAAATTTGTACCAGCTGAGTCTCAGACATAAAGAATCACAAAGTGATGAGGTTGGAAAAGATCTTTAAGATCATCAAGTCCAACCATCCCTGTCCTCTCCTAACCCATCTCCCTGAGCACCTCATCTCCTGTCTGTTCAATACACCCAGGGGTGGGGGCTCTAACCCCTCCCTGGGCAGCCTGTCCCACACCCAACAGCTCTCTGGGGGAAGAACCTTTTCCAAATATCTCACCTGAGCCTGCCCTGGTGCAGCTTGAGGACTCAGCAGACAGCACAGTGTCCACTGTCTGTACACAAATGCATTTATTGGCAAAACACCTACTGCATAACTTTTTTACTTCTTTTCTCCCATTCTTTCCTTGCTAGAACAGCATAAACATTTCACTGGTTTGTATGGTTTCTTAAAAAAACCCAAAACCTAAAAGATAACTCTGCTTGAGCACTATGATGGGAAGACCAGTGTCTTCAGGAAAGTGAAGACTTTGTTCTGAAGATCTTCCAGGTTTGTGCACAGAGAGTTTGGGCTTAGAAATGACATCTGGTGCTAACTGCATCTGGGTACATTAACAGTGCAGGGATGGTGAACATTTGCAAGGGCAGTCCAGGGGCTCACCAAGATAAGCTGATTGAGAGCACCCCTGAGCAATAATATACTCAAGTGGGCTTTTAATCAACTAGACACTTGATTTTTAGAGTAAAAAAGCCTTTCTGGGCTGAGATCACAAGTTTGTAGCCTCAAACCAGTTGCTGCACCAAAGCTAGATGTAATATGTCAGCTGTTTTTCAGCAGCTCCCACTACTAAGGTAATGAAGTGCAGTAAATACAACAAAGAAAGAATTGCATTCATGGCAGAGTAGATGTGTACCCATGAGCTTCTTCCAGACAGCAGATGATCTGGGATGACTCTTGGTTACATGTGATAGGCTTGCTTTTTCCCCTTTTTTGTTTTGACTTTTCCTGGAAAAAAAAAAAAGAAAAATGCAGGCTGGGCAATCTGTCCTTGATTTGTGTCTTTTAAAATTGAAATGAAAACAAATTTATCTAGAATCAATAGTGTGGTCTTTAACTTAACTCCTTGGGTTTCTGAAATGGGACATCTCATCTGGCTATTTCCACCTTTCTCTTCTCCCAGGAACTCAACATAACACAACACTTTCCAGTAACTTATTCCCATCGTAGCACAGGTACCGGTGCGATTCGGTGATTCTTTTGCCAAAGACCCGTGCCCTAGATTAGAAGGTTGAGTTCTGAGGCAGGAAAAAGAGCTTGTAGCATGAATGATAGAAAAGAAAATGCTTTTATTGGAGAGGATTTCACTACTTTTACAAGGAGTCCGAGCAGAATTTTTGCCTGGCATGGAGAAGAGCAGATGTCTTTCTTAGCACTATTCATTGCTTATGGTAGAAAGGTTTCAAATTCCATCTAGGAAATTTTGCACACATATGCCCAACAGTAGAATTATTTAATTATTACTAAATTGTTATAAGCCATACAAATTTCAGTAAATTTGGGGCTCAATCAGGTAGCTGTGAAAGTAATCAGGAGGTTTTCAACTGATCTTGTAGATCAGTAGAGTCCTACAAAGCCAGCGTACCTTTCAGAAGTCTTTCCAGAAGAGAGTTAGTGCTCTCCCAAGGGCCCTCCAAACCAGCCCTGTGCACCAGCAGCTGAAAGATCTTGAAGAGGCATTTTCATTCAAACCTGGCCCATCTCATTGTGGACAGAGATTGCCACTGAGCAGGGATCTGGGCTTTCACGTAGAGCGTGCGTGCTAGTGTGTGCATACTCTGGGTCTTGGTAAGCCAAAAGGACATCAGGCTTCAGTTCCCAGTGAAAATGAAAAACCAGAATCTGTCCTTTCTTCCAACATCTCCTTGGTAAATACTGGTGTAGAACTAGTGCAAATAGCTTCTGACCAAGCACAGTATTTAAATAACCTTAAAACGTAACCTTAGCTAATCGAGTGTTCCAGACCTCCCAGTCTGCAATGGGTATTAATTAGGTCTCTTGAACACTGCATCCCATTTTGTTGCAACATTAGATTCATTTCATATTTATGCTTTTTCTTCCTCTCTTTCAGTGATGCCAGCAGGACTGCCTTGTAAATGAGAAACCATTGTGTTTCTCAGGGGGAGCATCCTGTACGAATAAAAAAGCAGCAGAGTAAATCATTTTATAGCATATGGTAGATTCTAAGCCTCAAAGTACTCAGCTTTCCATAGCAGTAGAGGCACAAATGGAATCAAATGAATAAATTGCCATGTTTTCTTATTATGAATGTCTGAATTGAGAAGTTCACCTGAGCAGATACTCTGTTTTGTAATTGTCTGGTATTTGTTCTTCCTTACTAGAAAGGAGGCAAAGACGAGGCTTTTATCACCTCATTTTTCATACCTTCTGTGCTAGCAAACAGCTGCATGTTTAAGAACAGGGGAGTGATTTTTCTGTAGTAGGATCCTGAAGGTGGTGAGGTTACAGGGGAGGAAAGCAGGCTGGTGGTGTTCCCTTATGCACAGTCTCAGCAAGAAGGTGTCTGTGACACGGAAGGCTGCTGGGGTGTGAGACCAGAGCAGGACTAGCAGAAGATAAGGCTTTTGGTCCTTCTCTGCTACCTCTGTAGTACCACTCATGACTTCACCGAAGATTTATCTAATACAGAGAACGCAATGGCTTGCTCACAGTTTACTAACTGTAGGAATTCTGTGCAAGATCATCTCAGTTTCTTTCTGCAGTCCATTCTTCTCCTCAAATAATTTTTTGCACCTCAACCATCCCATTACCATGTGGACCTAGTGGCTGATCCTCCTCAAGTTTCTCTTGCTACCTTCTGAAGAGAGTGTGGGACAGTTAGGCCATGTATTAAATTTGTGCCAGCAGAGCAGAGCTCCGCGGGGCTCTTGACATATGTTGCAAACAACTCGGATTCTCTGTGCCTGGGATCCGCAGCAAGGTACTACTGACACATCTTGGTGTGTTTATAAGATGATGCTCAACAAAAACTGAGTATTTTTTAGGTACTTATTGAACAGCTGTATCAGCAAGTGATGTAAAACCCTGCACAAGTCGGTCACTACCTTGGTCAGAAGCCTGTGCGATTCCTGAACCTCCTTTGCACCTCATTGCCTAACCCAACAAGTGACTGAGAGTGAATGAGTCAAGGTGGAAGGGGTGATCGATTTTTCTTGTCTGCAAGACAGTGTATGAACATAGTGCAAGAATGCTCTCTGCTGATCCCAGAAAGGGAAGAGAGAGACACAGAAGACTCACATTTACCACTTGCTAGGCCTTTGTTTGAAGAGATATAATATTAATCACAAAACCGTTGGTTTCTGTGGCTGGTTCTGTTGGGACTTGGGTTACGATGTTAATCCTGTAATTCTAGTACAGCGTTTGTTGAATTTACAATCTCACATATAGAGAGAGGAAACAAGCTTTAGCAAACAGATCCATCATTTGGGAAGTGTTTGTCCTGGGGGACACACAGCCAGGCTCAGGAAACACTGTGCCAATGCCTCCTGTGTGTTGTAGTCCTTGAGCTTAGTGCAGAGAGCAGATATGAACGGTAAGCGTGCCACGTGATGAGCGTGAAGTTAAGAGAATACACAGAGAATCATAACTAAAAAGTTACATAACAGGTCACCTGATGGGAGAAGCAGCCATCTACAGAGTGAGTTCTCAAGTGTGTCCTTTAATAAACGTGTAATCTGGGGCTTCTGACCATAAGATGGTCCCAAAGAGGCATTTTGTAGACGTGGCTCTGCTCAAAGGTAACTGCTGTCTCGATGCCCAGTGTGTTCTTGCACCTTACTCCATTGTGTGTGGCAGCCCTTGCGCAATCCGCAGGGCTCAAGTGATTTCTGTTGTCTGTGAAGTGTAGACCGGACTTGTCTGATACGATTTTTTGGTTTTATGTAGTACCTCCTATGGAAGATTGTAAGGAACAAGAGCCTGTGATGGACAACAATATTTCTCTGGTGCCTTTTGAGAGACCTGCTGTTATAGAGAAGCTGACAAGCAACATGGGAAAGCGTAAAAGCTCCACCCCACAGAAGTTTGTGGGTAAGCTTGAAATACGCCTTTTATTGTTTTTAGTGCATAGGTATAGGTTATTTGTAATTTTAATAACCAAAAGAACAAGGGGAAAAACAGCACTCAGAACTTGGTTGTGATGGGGAAGGACAACAGTGGAGATGGTTAAATCACAGCAAGAAATCCTGAAAATTACTGAATTAATTTTACCAACCCGGAGAATTTATAAGTGAGGTCCCCAGAATCATGAAAATGGCTTAGAAAATCTCGAATTTTTTTTCTGTGCCTTAAAGCTGGTTGGGTTTTTTTAACTTTTCTCTGGGCATTTTGAGATTTAGACTTGTCATCCTTCCCTCTCCTTGCCCCAGCAAATAAAAACCAAGGCACTCATATAACTCTCTTCCTCCATATATGTGCATGTGCTAAACAAAACACACAAAAAAACCCCAAACAAGCATCTTAAGACCTGTAACTGGCATGAAATTCTTGAGAGCTGGCAAAAACTGGTCTGGTAATACTGGCATGAGGAAGTAAGATCACACCACTTCGTTTGGAAGAGGTGCTTGCTCCCAGTGCAGGGTTCTGTGCATAAGGAACTTATTAACACGTGAAAATAAAACACGGTGGGGTGACTTGTGGTTACCAAATCTCGAATCCTAGGTCTAGAATTCATATTTTGCTTTGCATCTTGACATCTTAAAACTGTGCAGCTTGTAACAGGAGACAGTATGGGGAGTTATACTTGATTGGAGCTGTAGCTCAAAGCTGCTTTTTACTGCTACTGAGGCAGTGCTAAACTTAGGAGGGGAGCTGGGACGGAGAGTTATTTGGGGTAAATGTATGCTGCTAGACTCCAAAGTCATGGAATACATGCTTGCTACGCTCACTGCCTGCAAGGACAGTTGTATGCATTTTAAAGTGTCCTTTACTTGTTCTGCCTCCACTGAAGACACTTTCAGAGAGAGGATCAGAGCCTGTAAGCAATTAACACAGCCATTTAGAAAAGTCATTGCCTCTCAGCTAAATGCAGATTCAGATGGATTTGTTCAATCACCACCAAAGGGGGTTTTAAGCTAACCCACATGGTTTTGAGTGGTAGGGGGCTAGCAGCATGCAGCAGCTCACCTGGGGGGCGCTGACACACTGACCTGGCTGCGCTCCCTCGTCTGACCATTCCCAAGTACCAATGCTAAGCCAAGATCAGGGCAGGAACGATCCAACCCTCATGCAGAATGCTGGGAGACATTGGTGTTTCCCATACTGTTACTGGTCCTTCTGAGATAAAAGCTAAATTTTTGGTCTGTTGACTTTAAGAATGGTCTGAAATGAATTACTGCAGTAAGAAAGAACCGCAGGATTTATACTCTGATTTAATTTACCGCTGTAACAACAGTTGGGGTTGAAGAGGGTGGAAATGGGAGCAAGGCTCTCTGCTGACAAGTTTTATGAGGTTATAAACATGGTCCTATCGTAGCAGGTTTTCCTAGTGGTGTCTCAGTGAGTGCTGTATGATCTTGGAGGTTGTGATCAACAGTGAACTAGTTCACCATGCTGACACTGAAACTGGTCTGTCTAGACCTCAGAGACATTACAGCCTCAAAAGAAAAAAGGAGACTTCTGCTCTTTTTCCCTCCAGGTTGTCCACAGACTTGAACAGAACTGTGTTTGCAATACCTCTCGGGTTATCTTTGAGGGGCTAGACACTTCATCTGAGAGGGCTGGAAGCCTTGCTCCTTGCCTTTAAATTCTGGTGGTCCCATGCCTTCTCTCAAAGCAGCATAGCTTGCAGCATACCTCACAGCCGAGGCAAGCTGCATTTTGAGTGATACAAGCTGAATCTGGGTTTGGATGCTGTAGGTGATGGTCTCTTTTTCATATTTTTAGACCAGGAAGGTTATTTGTTATTTCACTTGTCCACTCACATGCAATTGAACATATGTTGTTACTGCCTTCAAAGGCAAATTCACGGATTGGAAATCCATGCTGTAGCAGATATGCTGTACCAGGTTATTATTCTCTTCAGTAGGATGTACTACTTTGTTGTCAGATAAACCAGTTTGTCCTATAGGTGTAACAGATCGTTTTGGTATTGGTATTCCATTTTTCTTTTTATCCAGATCCAGCTGTAGGGAAAGAGTGTCCTCTTTCATATTTACTGTATCTTATTTTTCTGCTTTTTTCTGATCTTTCATGGCATCACGGTATTTGAATTGCAAAAGAGCAGTCTCTGCTTTGCTGCTTTTGTTTTTTTCACCATGACCTCACTTTTCTTCCCGTTTTCTCCCCAATGAAATATTGTTCAGCTCTATCAGGAAGAACTTGTAATGGTTCTCTTGCTTGCAGGAAATCTTCCCGTGCATACTGCAAGTGTGGCACCTGTCCAAAACAACTTAATGGTGTTTATGAGAAGGTCATGTAAGCATAAGCTAAAATCTTTGCATGCTACATCTATCAATGCTTTACTGCTCTTTCTGATCAGCAATCTCCAAGGGACCTTGGTTATGGACCACAGTCTCTACTCTGGTTGAAATTTCAGGAAGAAAGGAAGTGGCACACAGCAAATAGAGTTTGTTTCTGAGTGAGAGACTTGGTTGTGTGTCAGCTCTTGAGGTAGTAGTCTCACCAAACCTGTTGAAACAGCGAAGGCAGAAAATACCACTTAGGATGCGCGGGGAGCCTGAGGACGTGTTTTTGCCTCCCCTTTAGTGAAGGGAGAAGCCAGCAGTAGTGAAATTGAAAGCAGCCGTCTTCAAGCTGATCAGAGGAGGCAGATTCAGGTGTTTTCAGTTTGAATGTGGTGCTCGCTCTCTGAGTGTCAGCGAGGTTAAGGACTGGCAGGATACAAAATGAGACATTTATGTGGCTTACGGTAAGACCACGGCTGTTATAGTGAGAATTGAAAATACACAGGCATCTCAGAACAGATGAAGATCAACCAGCTTCAAAATTAGAGTCAACTTCCAGCTAATGGGGGTCAGGAGGAAATTTACCCAGTGGGAAATTCTGTATCTGCTTTCTCCAAGAATTCTTGCAGCTTTCTCCCAAGTGTCCAGCATGGCAGTGGCTTTACACAGTTGATGAGATGGGCTACGGGTGTCACAGGGCTGCTGTGTCTTTGTGCTTTCGTCTGCCTTCGAGTGCTGGTTGGAGGTTTTTTTGAATGTCATGAGGTGACCACAGTGGAGAATGTTTCTTCTTCTACTTCACTAATGCAGGGCAAGAATAAATAGAATTTGGATACCGTTTTGCACGAGAATTCACAATAATGAGTCTGATTAGTTAGTTTTAAGCACAGATTTGTCTAAAGAGGAATTAAAGTTGAAAACCACATTGGACTGGTTTGTTAATGTTTCTCTTCAGCTCCGTGTTTCACACCCTCTCCTCCCCATGTTATCATTTATTTTACTTTTTTTGTGTCACACTCCATTTCTAAGGCTCTGACATCTTTGGAACAGGTTCATAATTAAAGGAATGAATAATTCAGGTCACTGGCAATTTGCAGTTTTCTGTGCTCTGCTGTCTCTGGTGGACCAACTAAATGTGGAAGGTAAAAGGAATCAAAATAGTAGCCCATAAAGGATAGGTAATTTTTCTTGATCTATACAGTGTACCAAGGACTGTCTGCGTTTGGAGGCTGGATCAGACTCTCACCAGGTCCAGTCCTTTATTCAAAAACACAAGAGTGATAAAGGTGGCAACAGGGCAGGTGACAGGGATCAGTGGACTTTTCAGTTTGCATTTCTTTCTTCCCACCGTGCCAAAGACACCTGGAGCTGTCCTCCAGTCCCACTTTGGCCCCACCTAGGAAGGAGCCACTGAAGTGAGGCTGGAGCAACATCCCCATTAAAGGCTCACCCATCGTATCAGCATCAGGACAGCCATCACAGAGAGCACAACTGCCAGCCCATGGCAGAAACAGGGAAAAGAGGATGTTTCTGCCAAAAATCATTCTTTGGCCATGCCAGATTGCAAAGGCCATCGTTGTGGTGCCGTTCCCTTCTTCCTGCCCTATGTCTCGAGTCTATAGAGGAACACAGCCAGCTGTAAGGGAACATCAGGAGGTACATGGTGAGCATCCAGCCAGATCAGAAGCATGTGAGCAGTACTGCTGAAGAGAGTAGGAACATTGACGTGCTTCGCTTTGGACTTGCATTTAATTACCTTGCTAATCAGGGCTAAGTTCCAACCAAAAGCGATGCATCATCTCCAAGGATAAACTGATTGTTCCATGGGTAATATAAAATTATTTCTCTCTTTATTCATCACTTCAAGATAAGCCACGCTAAGTGGAAGGAATTATTATAGTCAAAAATGAAATGCTGAGTGATAGCTGTGTTGAAATGTACTAATGCTATTTGGAAGAGATTTGGGATTACAGTTCTGTTTCTTTCTTATGGTGGTTTAGACACATTTTGTTCCAAGCAATTTTGGCAAAAGGTGATAGAATATTCTTCAGTTCTTTAATTCTTGGATAGCCAAACCCTTTGTATGTAGTGCCTCCTTGAATTTATTAGCTTATGCTATGGAAGAAGAGGTTTGGTTTATGTCCTGCAGTACAGAAATGCAGTAAAGAGTAACCAAGACAAAAAGAACCAACCAAAATTATTTATTGGGCTTTGTAAGATGAGCTTCAGAAGTGCCAACAGCTAGGTAATATTTGTGTGTGTGAACACATACTGGCCATGGATGTCTTGCATGATGTAAGTAATGATGGAAATAGTGGTAAACTTGTTAACTTGAAAGGAGAGCTACGATACCCAACGAGCCCTGTGACTAGCATAACTTTGGCAGTGTCGTTCTGGTTTCACATATCTGTGAGGCCATCAATTTAAAAAGGTTACAAGGATGTGGATTTGGATTCACACAGCGATGAATCAGCCAGCTTCATCATCATTATGTATTTATTTATCCGCTGTCGATGAAAGATGGTTTTTTCTTTTACCAAATGAAACTAAACTATACCTGTGGTTTCCCTATTTTCTTTTCCTGCCTAAATAGACACTGGGGAGTGGGGGGAATGTTGTCTTTTTTTTTTTTTTTTTTCCATACAAAACCTTGGGGTAGACTATTCTTTGAGGGGGTGAATTACCAGTCTGTTACAGCCTGAATGCAGGAGGGTAGCTCATCACCCAGAGCTCCTGGTACTTGCTCCGTTCTGTGGCTGCATGCAGTGATTTTATGCTTTTTCTGCTGCCTGAAGGATTTACTTACTGGGGCTGTAAAGGCGTTAGGTCCCCGCTGTACCAGCCTCCGGTACCTGCCACTTAACTTTGTAGCTATGCAGCCCCACTGTAAGGTGTGTATGAGGCACCTTGGACGTATCATGTTGCCTCCTTTGATTTTGGGAATGTCTGTCAGATAGTACAAACTGTTGGAGCTTCGTTGACCTTGGAAGTTCATTCCTGTTTCCTACCAGTTAATGTGTGTTTGACAAACAGGCAAAGGCAGGTCCGGTGGAAGGCTCAGAATCGGTCTGGAGGTCACTGCAGCTGCATGTTTCACCTGGAATTATAAATAAAGCTGTTGGTGAGATTATCCATCTGAGGGCAAGAGCAGCGTAGGAAGTGAGTAAACAAGTAGAAAGAGAGGCTAACTCTGGACTCTGGAATGAATTTCACTCCAAGTCAGCAGTTTTCTGTCCCTCCCCACCCGTTTACAGTGAAACCTTGGAGTCATTACAGTGATGTGTTTTTTTTTTCTCATTCGTTTGCTCTTGTCCCTTAGGTGAGAAGCTCATGAGATTTGGCTATCCAGATATTCCCTTTGATATGAACCTAACCTATGAGAAGGAGGCTGAGCTGATGCAGTCTCACATGATGGACCAAGCCATCAACAATGCAATCACCTACCTTGGAGCTGAGGCACTTCACCCCCTGATGCAGCACACACCAAGCACAATTGCAGAGGTGGCCCCGGTCATCAACTCAGCTTACGCTCAGGTCTATCATCCCAACAGGATAGAAAGGCCCATTAGCAGGGAAACAGCTGACAGTCACGAGAACAACATGGATGGCCCGATCTCCCTCATCAGACCAAAGAGTCGAACCCAGGATAGAGAGGGCTCCCCCAGCAATAGCTGCCTGGATTCTACTGACTCAGAGAGCAGCCATGAAGACCGCCAGTCCTACCAAGGAAACTCTGCCTTAAATCCCAAGAGAAAGCCAAGTCCGGCTTATATGAAGGAGGACGCCAAGGCTTTGGATGCCACAAAAGCTTCTAAGGGCTCTTTAAAGGATATCTACAAGGTCATCAACGGAGAAGGGGAGCAGATCAGGGCTTTCAAGTGTGAGCACTGTCGTGTCCTTTTCCTGGACCATGTCATGTACACCATCCACATGGGCTGCCACGGCTACCGGGACCCGCTAGAGTGCAACATCTGTGGCTACCGAAGCCAGGACCGCTATGAGTTCTCGTCGCACATAGTTCGAGGGGAGCACACATTCCACTAGGCCTTCTCATCCATTGGGGACTCCTATGAAGTAGAAGAACTGCACATGAAGAAATACTGCACTTACAATCCCACTTTTCCTCAGACATTGAGACGCCTATTTTGTTGTTGTTGCTGTTGTTGTTGTTGCTGTTGTTTAATTATTATTATTATTAACCTTATTTTTTTGTGGACCCAACCTCATTTGCTCTGCCCAGCTTAAGAATGGGGAAAAAAAAAAAGGGAGGGAAGGGATAAAAGAGGGGCTTGTTGTTGCTGTCACTTCTTGGTCACACCTTACTTTCTGTGGGAGTTGGAAGGCAGTCCCTTTCTGTCTCAGTCAGCTGCAGGCCGTGTCCTGGTTTGGGACATCGCTCGACCCTGCTAGGTGCTTTAACGTCCCAACGAGGTGCCGCTCATTTACAGTTTTCAGTCAGATAGGTAGAAACCTTTTGGAGGAGAGCCTTTTCCAAAAGGTGGCTGGAGGAGAAGGGGGGAAATTCCTTCTGCAGGATGAACAATTATCATTAAAGCAAAACTGTCAGAGTTGTAGGAGCACGAGTCAAAGTTGATATTCCTTAAAAATTGCTTTCTAGGGTGAGCTGTTTTCCTGGGTTCAGCGTGTACTGACCCTCTAGAATGTAAAAAAAAAAAAACCAAAACCCCAAAAAGAATGAATATAAAAAAAAGAAACCCAAAAAACAACCCAACAACAAAAAAAAAAAAGATAATGTCTTAACACTGTACCGCATTACAGCAGTTTGGTTTCATAAGTCTGAGGGCCTTCTGTGGTAAGTCTGAGGCTTTGTAATTTTATTTTCCCTAACTTATGAAGCACCTTTTTTTAGCTTAGTTGATTTGCTGTTACTCCAGACCTGTGTGTTGCCTCACTGGCTTCTTAGAGACCCTTGGGAGCCTTACTTATTTAGTTGCACCCTATGTTTTAAGAAATAGCATATAGAAATAACATTGAAATTTGCTTCTAGGACAGTAAGTGGCCTAGGAGTGTGCGAGAGAGTCTGTAGTTTACTCAAGAGGTTCTGCTGCTCTTCTGAAATAATTTTGTTTTAAAATTACAGATTCAAAAATGACAAAAGTACTAGTAGCAAAGTGTTCTTTAAATATAGTTATATATATATACCTGTATAAATACTTTCTCATTCTATTATCACAGTGTTAACTTCTTGGCAGCAGCCTAAACTGAGACTTGCAGCTGGGAAAACGCTAGTAGCCAGCTCCTTGGCCAGCATTAATCCTCTTAGCTCCATTGAATTTCACAGACATACACCAACTACTTCAGCTACCACAGGATCTCAGCCTTGACCATTTCTTCTCTTGTTCACATCTTACTCTATAATTTGCTGAACCAGTAACTTTCTTCTGTATTTAAGTGATCAGTTCTGCTTTAATGTAGGGGTGGAGGTGCTTGCAAATTCTGCTGGGTAGCCTTTGCTCTTGGAGAGCACAAAAGCCCTGCAAATGACGCGATCGCGTGTGACCTTCCCTACTTCTTCAAGAAGCGATGCATGGAGGCGCTGTGCTTTGATACGGATTTGCAGATTTCACCTTTATTCCCAATTTATTAATTTCACTCTAGGGAACACAAATAGAGCAGCAATCTTCAGAGCAAGTCCTTGAACTACAGGCTGGACAAAAGGGGGAAAAAAAACCCCAAAACCCAACCCACCAATCTGTTTTGTTTCCTTTCTTTCTCTCCCAGGAAATAACAAAGTCAGCAACCACCCAGCAAGTTGCAGGTTGCATCAGTAAAAACTGGGCTTAAACCTACGTGACAGATTGCCATTGAAACCCAACTGTTTGTACCAATCACAATTGAAATGTTGTTGTTTGGCAACAAGAGCGCAGCTTGAGAATGGAAAGATCTGCATGGGTTTAACCCCCTTTGTGCATGTGGTCTCTCCATGCGCCTGGCAGGACCTTTTCCAAAGTATGAAGTTACTGAAGTACAAAAGAGAGTGCAAGATCAGGCCAGAATGAATTCCCATCTGCTCACTTCAGGCTGCGCACTCGATGCGTGTGCCAGTGTGCTGTTCGTTCTGAGCGTACTGGGTGGGGTTTGGGTTTATTCTTCTTCTTCTCTTCCTAGACCTGGAGCATTTGAAAGTAGGAGCTGAGTGGTATTGATTGAAATCTTTTTATGGTGACATTCTTGGCAGCTAGAACCTGTGTTTAGAAAGGATACAGTAGATCATGGCCAGATTACCTGATGACTGCTTCCCAGCACTGAAATGCTATTAAGTAGGAGCTGGTAAAGTCTTGCAGTAGGCTATTAATTATAATACAATATGGAGAGAAATGTCATCTTTTGTAATGTGAGAGCTATCAAGGCTGGGAATATACTGGCTTTGGAGTGACAGATTTAAAGACCTATTCCCAACATTGTTCTTAATGTCGTTGGGTTTCTCCCCCTCCTTCTTTCTTTGTCCTAATGTAGAGGAAACTCAGGCAAGGGAACCACTGCCGTCCTCCAGACCATTCTCATTTCCTTGTGCCTGGTGCAATCAAAGGGGTTTGTGCAGGAGAAAAATGGGGAGATGCCGGAGGGTATCGCTTTTATTCCATATGGCTGTTTCTCTGCAGCTATGAAGGCTGGCGTAGGAGGCGGCCGGCCATGTTCTGCAGGAGGATGTGCTTGGAAATTCAGAAAAGGGAGGTTGCTTTTACAGCAACCAAAAAAAAGTAATAAAATTAAAAGAAAAGAAAAAAAATAATAATAGTTGTGCTTTCTGCTGAGGCAGAAAATGTCTTTTCAGAGCAAGGTGCAAAGGAAAGGTGCAGGGCCTGAAGGTCCCTAGGCTTGCATGGGCCTCCAGAAAGGCACGTGGCTGAGCTAGAGAAAAGGGTTGCCGGCAATCCTCTTCTGTCTCTGGGGGCAAGGCTCCCCTCTGTGGTCAGGGGAAAGACCCTGGCTTGTGGTTTCTTGGAACAGATAGCACTAGGGCAGAAGTGTTCAGAAACTCTGCCTGTGTTGGGAAAGCACCAGAATACGGGAAAGGCGGAGAATCTCTTGTGTATCCACAGCAAAGTGGGCTGCGATTGGTTGGTGTGCACTTTGATTCGTTGGTGATCCGTTGACACCTCCTCTAGCATATATTCTGTAGATGTTTCCAAGATCATGTGGGGAGGCTCAGTGGGTTTGTAGCTGGCTTCACTTGAGCCCAACCTCTTGTTCTGATGGTAGCATGCAAGATCTGTCCTGGTGTTACAGGCACGGAGAGATACGCTGGTTCTCTCAGTTATCTCCCCAAACCTGCACTTTTTTCAGAGCAAGAGGCTGAGGGGTTGCATTATTATTAGGAATATCCTTTTTTTTTTTTTAATCCTAGAGCTTGGGAAAGGAGCAAGATGGAATTTTGGTTCAATTCTGAACAAAGCTTTGAACTAGCATTTGTTTTAGCATTTGCTTCCTATCGAAGGTTAAGCGGCGGGTTTTCTATCACGTGATTTGTCCCTACGCACAAGTGTGCAAAGTGGGGCAAAGAGATTTTTCTTTCTTTTCCTTGCTTGCTCTCTGCAGGTTTCTAAGAAAAGCTCTTGAGTTTTGTTGAGGTCATTAGTCATTCACAGGGTACTAGGAATTTCTGTAGATAATCCTTGGCCCGTGGATCCATTTGTTCTGAGTATTTGCTGCTGGAAATCGAACCTGGCTGATTTTTATTGGGCTTTTTTGAAATTCTTGGAAGAGGGTTTCCAGTTAAAATCATGCATTTGCAGATTTAGAACTGCCTTTCTATGAGCATTCCCCATTTCCATTAAAAAAAAAAAAGTGTGCACACATCCCTGCCAGTAAACGCTTTCACTTCTTTTGACATCAAAAAGGAGGAGATTTTCTGTCTCAATTTAGAGCACTACAAGCCTGTTAATTGATAGAAGTACCGTGACTGCTTATTCCACTCTTGGTATGATCCATACTCTTGGAGCAAAGGGCATTGTCTATATATCCATTGTTATGGCCAATGAATTTTACAGCCACCTCTCTCTGCAGTCAGTCAGGAGTGCACATCAAAATATATAGCGTTTTTCAGTAAAGCCAGCTCTGTATTTGGTAACCTATGGGATTAAAACAATTTGATTCTCCTTAAAAAGTGCTTCCATCTATGATGTGGTGTGAGAGGTGGCTAGGCATTAACATCTGTTGGTCTGTATTAGGGAGAAAGAATGTAAATTTATTAATTAGACTGATTTTTTTTTGTGGTTGTTTTATGGTGGTAGTTTCTGCATGGTGAGGATACAGCTCACAAAATAGCCATGTGGAACTAAAATATACTTACTGCAAGGTGAAGAAATTCTCAGTTTTAAGAGCTTCTAAATTTCTTTCTGTTTACAAGGGCATTCCTAAATTGGTATTAATATTAACCCAAACTAAATCAAAACTGATCAAAACTGGACAACAATCAAACTGATAAAACCAAACTAAATCAAAACTGGCCTCTAAGAGGACATTATTGCTGTTGTCCAGGTCAGGTACTTCTTCCTCCAGGAAGAAACTTTAGAGATAATTTAGAGATAATTGCTTATTTCAGCCAAGGATGGGAGTTCCTTTGCTAGGAAATACTCCTTTCCTTAACTATGGCTGTGTGTTATGATGTAATGAGGGAGAAGGGAGGCTATGCTGATTGCAGAGTCACCTCAACTCGGTGTGGGGTTTTAGAAGAAGCCTGATGAAATTGGCTTTGGTGCTAGAAATTTGCATCTTAGCTTGGCTTAGTATCATTAAAAACAAGGATGGATGGCAGTAACGACCTGCGGTCTCGGGCAGCTGTAGATTTTGTGAAAGTATATTTATATATATGGTACCATATGAATAGATTTTTGCTTTATTGTATATGTGCCTTTTTCAAATGCATTTTGGAAGCTCATGATGTCGTTCATGATATCCTCCCAGACCTTTTCAGAATGCACGACAAAAACCAACCCAAAGCAAGCACCCCTTCTCCTACAGCATAGCAAGGCGGGTCCCACTCCCCTTCTTGCACTCTCCTGGGCAGCCTGAGCCAGAGGGAGGACTGTCTTAGTCCTTTGTTGCGAGGTTTCACCGGCATCAACTGGCTTTTGGGATCAGATAGGGCTGAAAAATACCCTAGCAAGGTGCATTCCAGCTATCTGGCCAGAGCTGATCTCAGAGCTGGGTCCCCACCAACAGTGTCCCCAGCACGGTGCTGAGACTTGCTGCACAAGTGACAGGGACTTCTGGCAGTCCACAGAGTGCCAGGGCAGCGGGTCTCCTCTCTTCTGCAGAGCTTTAAGTGAAGCCTTTCAGTTCCCACTTAGGAACAGGAGCAGACTTCAAATCATCTGCCGCTTGCTTCAACATGGGAAAAGAAATCCAGCAAAAACAAAAGTCCTTTGGAAAAGGTTTGCAAGCTTGACTGTCGCGCTGCTGTCGCCCGAACAATTGATGTAGAGATGGGAGAAGCCCACCTGTAGAAGGCGTTACTGGGGTCGATTAGCTGGAACGCTTCGGGGGAAGGCACAGTGCTTGTTTTGGTACTTTCCTGGCAGGTTGGTGACCTAGTTTCAGATCTAGTTATTTACCCTGTGAAGGTGCAAGCATGTAAGCGTGCTGGCATGGGCACGGCGTGAAGCCTGCCGGCGCGGGAGCTGAAGGCCAGCACCACTCTGCTGGGGTCTGCGCCCTCGGCACTCAAAGAGAGCAAACAGGAGGAGGAATTAGGTAGAGAAGAAGCAGAATTGGCATTGTGGTAATTATATTCCCTTTTATCCCATTAAGAGTTGTCCTTAAGGACAAAGAGAACATCACCAGTGTGTAATTTAGCCTCCTACAGACATGCCTGGCAGTGTGTGGTTTCTGTCCTTCTCCTCCAGCGAGGGTCTCAAGCAGGTGGTGGGCAGTCAGGAGGAGGCGGCGTGCTGCCGGCCAAGGATGACAACATCCCCAGGTATCTGTCAATCACCTATCTTTTCAGGTGGTGGTGCAGACAAGCAGTGTCTGCTTCCAGCCCTCACAAAGGCAGTTGTCAGTACGCTCGCCTGGCCCCTCGTTTGGGAGGGAATTGATTGTGCTCTCTCCTCTTGTACAAACATTTCCTTTGCAAACAACACGTTGGGACCTAATTAAGCAGTGGATGGAAATGACTGTTTCAACAAAGAGTTACACTGCTGCAGTGCCACCCAAGATTTTTAACAATTCAAAAAAAACCCACAACAACAAAAGTACTGTGACATATTTGCTGTAGTAATACGTGAGGTATGGGAACGGAGCGCTGACAGAGTTGATGGGATCATGTCTTGAGGGGGGCTTGTGTGATGTGTGCTCTGCTCAGAGGAAGGGGGCACCTTGGCTCAACGTGTGGGCTGATGCTTCCTCCTTGCAGCAGGTCATTGATTTAGGCAACTGTACTGCGGCCTGAGAAAGCATTTGAGCCCAGGATTATCCTCCTGCCATCCCTCTATTAGCTCTGGAAGCGCACGGGAGCGTTGCAATTAACCATGGGCTTAATAATCACCGTTACTTGTGAGATCAGATTTGCTAATTGGTGCAGCTCAGCAGCTCTGGTTAGGTCCGGGTCGTCGGCATTCGGTAGCGGGGCTCTGCGGCGAAGACGCGGTCGCTTACCTTTGTGTAGTAGCCTTAATCCCTCGCACTCAGCGGTACGTGAATACCGGTGGTGTCTGCTCTGTACGATCGACCCCGGATAAATCCCGGCCGCCTCCCGCAAGGCGCGGTGGAGAGCGTGACTCCGCTATTGGCACGACGAGGCCAGTTTGCAGTAAATGGGGCCGTTTAGTTTTACCTCAAGTGACATCAAGTAAGAAAAGCTTCTTGAAGGGGTAGAGGTCACTGAATCCCCAACTATGCACTTACTGGGATTTGACATTGCTTACTGGAAATGGAAGNGTCCAGTGCTTTTCTCTCTCTCTCTCCCTTTCCCTTCTCTGAGCTTTAAAGTCTGGGCCTGCTCTTATCTCCTGTAGCTTTGGGCTGTCTGGGGGTGTCGGGGGTTTGTTTTGGGGTTGGGTTTTTTTTGGTTCATTGGCTGTACAGTCTGTTTACATATTTTTGTACTCAAGTGTAGTTTTATATTAAAAACAGGAAAAAGAAAAAAAAAAAGAGTTGATTTGAGGGAAAAAAAAAATTAAGGTACGTACTCTTTGTAACACTTTAAAGATCTAGGGTACCTTCCGAGATGACTCCACGGTGATGTAATTATAATACTGTATATTTGCCTTCCTTTTTAGTTGGTTTTATTTTCTGGTTGTTTTGGGGTTTGGTTTTTTTCCTAAAATGTATAACTTTTTATGAGAAACTGGAAACTTTTAATGCAAATGTTTAGAAAGATATAATATTGTAAAGTAAAAAAAAAAAAGTCATATAATTTTTTTTTTCCTGTTGGAAGAAAATGCTTTAAAAAAAAAAAAGAAAAAAAAAATGTTTTACTACTGTTGTATTCCAGGGTGGGGGGTTACCGCCCCCAGATTTGCTTCTCCCGCTTCATTCTTGGGTCCTGCTTTTGTTGCAGACACAGATGTTTTGTTTATAGTAGCTTAAGAAAAACAAAACAAAAACAAACAAACAAAAAGAAAACAACCCAACAAAAAAATTCACCAAGAAAACCACCTTTTGGGGTTATTTTTCTGTTCAAGTGCAATACTTTCCCTGACGTCTTATTATCGTACCAGTTGTGTTTCTTTCCTCAGTCCACGCAGATCAGTGAAACAAAATGCTTTGTCTTAAACATGCTCAAAGATGAGGTTCAGGTAACTCCACAAATTAAGGTTGTGACTGATGAAAGGTGAGAAGCTGTAAGTTAAGGCTGAAGCCCATACCTTAACTCCTGCTTTGATTTAACATCGAAATCATCCCGTGTATGAGTTAAGGACATATTGTTCTTGCCTCTTCCTTCCTTTTCCTTTGTAGTTGTAGCTTTCTTTTTTAAGAAAAGCACTTAATATTGATGTTTATTAGAAATAACAAAGCAAACACAAAATAAAAGATCTTCTTGGTCTGATCCAAAACCCACTCAGTGGAGACTCTCGTTGCCTTTGACGATGGATTTTGGATTAGGCCTAATCTCTTAGCTAGGGCAAAACTGCCATTTACTCTAATGGGAGAGATTTGCCTGCGTAAGAGTTACAGGACTCGTGTCCTTTATCTACCTGAGAGACCAGAAAAGCTTCTTTAGAGTCATCCTTGTCTTATATAAGTTTAGATGGGACTTGTTTTACATATCTCACATATTTATATATAGTGTATTTTTAATGCCTTTTTTTTTTTCCCTGCCCCAGTAGACTGAAGCCGCTGTTCTGTAAATATGTATTTAGGTACATAATAAAATTAAAAAAAAAAAAAAATCCCGTTGAGATTTCTCCGAAAGGCAGTTACTGCGCATGCACGATAGCCACTTTGGTCTTGGAGAGTTGTATTTAAGAAATTGCTTTTTAATCATAAGAAAGGTGAGGAGACTGCATCCCGTTCTGATTGATTGCCAAAATTATTTCCCAGACTCTTTGTGTTGAAGTTCAAGAAGGAGAATAGATTGGGTGGGTGACTGCTGTGGTTGCCCCTGTTTTCTCGTGCTTCTTGGGCCAAATCCTGGTGACCTCGCGTAGGTTGTTGGGTCCTCCCATGAACCAGGGTCCACACGGCAGCGTTGGGGTCACGGCAGAGCACACACCGGTTTGTGAGCATAATTTTGGGCTGTGGGCTCTGAGCTGTTTGTCACGGCATCTTCCCTGACTCGCACGGGGTTGTGCTCTGCTCGCTCCGGGGCTGCTTTTCTGAAGAAAGCCGGGCGAGTAATCTGGCTGGTGACCACTTTTCAACCAGGTTATGATTATTTTTTTATTTTAATTTTTTTTTTTTAGTTTTGTGACAGGTGTTCTGAGCTCAAATTGAGGAATCTCTTCAATTAAAAAAAAAAAGTAAGTTTAAAAAAAAAAAAACATTAGAGTTTATTCCAAAAAACCAGTGAAGACACTGGGACTGGTCCCATGGCTTTACGTGGTCATTGGAACAGGCTTTTCCAACAGGAGTCCAGAAACGATCCCTACGACAGTCGTGCATGTGAGCAACCCCAATGTAACCCTGTTACCCCCCTGCTAAAACAGTTTGGCCGCTGTAGACTGAACTATGGGACTCGTGGTTTTCTTTTTCCTCCTTAGTACACAGGCATACATCTGGTTCCACATCTGTATGTGTGTACTCCGTACGTGTGTGAGTGTTGTACAGCCACGTGAGAATGTGAGTCTGTGTGTGTGTATAAATAAAAGAAGCTGCAGAAACTTTGTAATACTTTGTGAAAAGGATTATATTATAAAGGTTTGTACTGTCTTGAGTGCACAGCTACTGGAATAAATGTAGGGAATCTCAGGAACAAGCATATAATTTGTCCAAGAATTATTTCTTCTCAGAAGTGTAAGTGCAGTTTTTAATTCTGTATATTATTTAATATTTTACCAATAAAAATAAACTTCTGACATGAAAGGGTTTTCCACTCAAGCTTTCTGGAAACGTTGTTTGTACACATATGTGTTTCTTCCCTGCAGCAGGAAACGCGTGTGGCGATTTACTACTCAAAGGAATCGCGTTCCTGCCTGCTAACAAACCTTAGTAATTACCCAGAGACTGGTCCCACTAGGAGTTGGGGTTATGGGGACAGGTTGTGAGGACTGAGTGCAGATCCGCTTTTCATATCTGTTGAAGCTAAAGACATTCTTGTCATCAGCTTCAGCGTGAGCTAGAGAAGTACTGCCCCTGAGGTCCTGCCATGTCACGTGGTGGCATCGGTCCCCTGCCACTGTGCTTTTGAAACGGGTTGGTGGCCCAAGGTCTAACCGTTCCTGGAAAACGCTCAGACCACATGAACAATTCCTCTGAACCCTTCCCTTGGCATGGGATTTGGGACGAGTCCCCCGCTGCCATACCAAGAGGTGATGGTCCCAGTAGGGACTTACTGGGCAGTTCACATCACCTAACTTGGGGTTTCTTTCGTAACGCAGCTATCAGTCTGGTAGCGTTCACGGTATGAACTCTTCCGGGTGAAATGAAGATCTCATAAAGCTTCGTGAGTTGTTTGTGAGTTGTTTTAAGGATCTCTTGTAAATTCTTGGTTGAAGATTAACCAGCCTCTCCCCATAATAAAAGTGTTCATCGCTGACATGAGAACGGAGACTCCTTCAGATATCATCAGAATAAAACTTAATCTTCCTTTAAGTCATGTTTTATGTATGTTGTCTCCAAGGAATGTTCCTGTTCAATGAGCAGAATTTCCCCTGGTTTTCTTCACTCAGGATTGGTGGATTACAGGTTTTGCTGCAAAAAGACCTGAGGTTCAGCTGATGGGACAGTCCCAATACTTAATGCAGCGAGGAGAAATCACGTTGTGCCATTGTAAGACAGAAATGACTGGCCTAAATGCCTCAAGGTTCTGTCCCATAACTTACTGGAGGTGGTGGTGCTCTTTCAGAGTTCAGATAAGTGTCTGAGAAGACAAGGGGAGAGCTTGCAGGCAGAAACCAAGCGACTGATAATCACTGAGGCTGCTGAGTCATTTGAAGGACGGAGATTCTCTGCATGGCCTCATGTTATTAAGGAGGAGAGTCTTAGAAATCTCCCAGTTGTGCTTCAGGGCCGACGCGCTGTTGGAGCTCGACAGTGTCTGGGTGAGAGTCATGCCACGGTGTGCCATCACCTTTTCCTCTAGACCGCCCCGTCAGCAGCTGCAAGCAAAGGGCAGCTTGACCTTACATACTCGATTCTGTCCAGGCAACGGGGAATGGTGTTTCATCCTTTCCCTGCATCGCCTTTCTGGGAAACTCTCACTGAAAATAGCTAATATTTTTCCTGCTTTACAGCCTAAAAATTAGCCCAGTCATCAGTGTCTGTGTATGCTGTCATCATGCTCGAGTCTTAATTTGGTCTATGGGAGGCAACTGGCTTCCAAACACTTCATCGTTCTCTGTGTTAGCAGATCCAACGCTGTAATCCCAGTGGGTCTTTTAAACTGCAGCAGCACCCTCTGTGACCTGGAGCCAGGTAAGAGACATGTGTCTGACCCGCCTGTCCGGCGCCCTGGCGCGGAGCTGCGATTCCCGACACAGAGGTGCGTTTGGGGCAGCGCGCTCCGACAAGCGCCCAACCGAACCCGATGGGATTTTCCCAGTTATAAGGATTAAGCCTTGTTCCTTGGCTTTTGCTCCTGTAACACTAATATTTCTATTTTTGCTCAGTACTTCTAGGAAATTACTAAAGCTTTGTGAGGGTTTGTGTTTTCGAACCAGAGTCCGGTTTTCCTCCACGTCTGTGCTCCAGTGTCGATCCCAGCGCCCCAGTGAATCGCTCCCCACCGAGACAGCGCAGGATGTACCGTGGGACCGCGCTAATGGGAGGCACCGGTAGGCTCTCAAAATCGCAATACAAAACTCTCGGTAACCCAGGGGCTAAAAATACGTTTTGCTTGGATTGCAGTTTGAACATGCTGGGTTTATTATGGTTTTTTCCCTTTTCAGTCAATCCTAATGTTGTTAGCCCTCAATAAACCCAACTTCACCCTTCTTGCCCCTCGGTGCTTATTTTTTGTCTCCTCTTGGTACATCTTATAAGCACGTCGTCGTTTCCAGAGTGCAATTATCAGTGTTTATTTGTACTTTCTTTTTCCTTTTTTCACAGCAGAGGAGAGTACCTCAGGAGCCACGGCCACTTCTGGATTCAATGAAATACGAGTTGAAAGGATTACTGTGTAAGTACTGGGGTCGCTTAAAATTTAAGGCTGCGGATGAAAGCTCTTTTCAAAGGAACACGCCTGTGAAATGGTCTCTGTGTGTTCTGCTAATTCCTGGGACAGCGATTAGGGATGGAGTCCCGGAACGCGACGTTTCCCAGGGATTTCTGTTGGTGGAGAAAACGGAGCCCTTCTAATGAGACTATATAAATGCTCAATATTATCTCATTATTTTTCATTAATCCGCGCGCACCAGCCCGCCTCCACACGCTGTAATTCCATGTTACCACCCATGTTCACATTAAAATAGGAACAGATTATTCAAGACTCCCACACAAATCATGAACCTCTATCCCTTCTGATCTGTCACCGGCCGTCCCTGGGACGGAGGAACCCTTTCCCTAGGCGAGAAGTCGTCTTTAGCCCTGGCAACCCAACCCTTCCCAGCTAAATGCCTATTTTTATTCCTGGCAAACGCTCCTCTGGCATCCGACATCTGAGCCCGGATGAAGCTACTCTGTCAAAACCGATTTCGAACAGAAAATTGCTTTTCAATGAACCCATTCTCTATGGAAAGTGTCTGCTTTTCATAGATTTGGGAGGATTTGAGGATTTTTTTTTTTCTCAATAAGCAAGCCTGAAACTCTAAACCCTCCCAAGGCTTCTGGGTTATTTAGCTTGGTTTCAAGAGGAAATATTTCCCTGCCCTCAACTCCTGTTTTCCTATCAGTTCGAATAATGTCAAGACACTTATTTGCTGCTCTTTTCCCATTATTTTTGTTACTTTTCCTGTTTCGGGCTGCCTGCGTGTAGTTTATAGGGTGTGGTGAGGAATGTAAATTATTATTTTCACATAGGTGTGGTAGCTATTCAGTTGTAAATCCTGTTTTCAATCCCTCTGACTGTTTTATTTGTGATCTGTAATATTGATCTGTCTTCAGGGCAGAGGACGCCGCAATCTATCAGGAGCAGGGACTGTTATTCCTTGCTAAAATAAAGCATTCAAAGCACTCCCAGAAATCTCTGAGATGGAGAGGGAAAAAAAAAAAAAGAGAGATCTTCCTTGAAGCCTTTCTTTTTTTCTTTTTTTTTTTCTTTGCTCTTTGAAATGAGTAGAGGAATTTGTTTCTGCAGTTGATTTGTTTTTATCAGTTAGTTGCAAAATCTGACTGGCCTCTCTTTTCAAATTCATCTCCTATGGTAGTCTGCCACTGGCTGTCTCTTGATAACTGACTTTAAAAAAGAAAGAAGAAAAAAAAAAAAAAGATAAGTTTAAAGGTTTGCCTCTGAATGTGATTCACGACAGTGAAGAACCAGAACTGAGCTATGAAAGAGGGCTCTGTGCTCACCCTTGGACTCGAGCAAACCCGTCTGGATGCTCTCAGTCCCCTGTGAGCCACAGGAGACACCCCTGAAGCACAGCTGGATGTTCATGCAAGCTGTGGAAAGGCTTTTTGGTGGCCAACTCCGGGTGTTCAAACCCCTTTTCTGAGCCATCATAGGAGGGATGAGCTGCTGTGCGAGGCGCAGCGGCTACGTCACCTGTAGGAACTGGTCCTCAGCTGCTGCAGAGCTCCGTGGCCTGAGTAGCCTTCCTGGAGCTAAGCTGATTTACCCCGTGTCTCCGCCAGATGCGAGCGCTCCCCCAAGCACTTTGGGCTCTTGTGTGTGCTCATATGGCTGTACTCTCAGAATCAGAGATCAGAGAATGTCAGGAGTTGGAAGGGACCTCTGGAGATCATCTAGTCCTGCCCCCTGCCTGAGCAGGATCATCTAGATTAGATCACACAGGAACATGTCCAGATTGGTCTGGAATGTCTCCAGAGAAGGAGACTCCACAACCTCTCTGGGCAGCCTGTTCCAGGGCTCTGTCATCCTCATGGGGAAAGAGTTTTTCCTTATATTCACATGGAACTTTCTCTGTTCCAGCTTGGACCCATTGCCCCTTTGTCCTATCGCTGGCCATCACTGAGATGTGCCCTCACCCATACACATCCCTTCACGCATACGTGATCTGACAATATGCTTTGTGACCACCCAGTTTTGGGTGATTTTGGGACAGCATCTGCCAGTGTTAATGTGACTTGGCTTCTGGTGGTCACTTGAGGCCGTATCTTGTGTATGGATAAACCGACATCTCAGGGTGCAGTCATTGCAGATGCTTTTCTCTTTTTTTGGTTGGCTGGTTTGAGGCATGTAGAGTCCTTGTGTCTGAGGCTGTGGCTGGTACCAGTCACTGGTCTTCATCAAAACCGAAATCTAGTTGTCACCTGCTGCGTACGCCAAACCGATGGCCATGGTTTTGGCCGGTGTACTGCAAGAGGTGTGGACTAGAGCTGTCCTTGGATACCTACACAAATTGTTATCTGTCAGAGAGCTGCTCTGATGCCTGACCTGAAAACAACCCAAGTCCTACCAGCTTGAAGAGCTCCTCCTTTCACTGAAGTGGCAGAAACGTGGGCGACGGTTGTGTTTCCCGAGCAGCGAACGCGTGGTTCGGATGCCTCAGTACATACCAAGTGTTGTGCTGCTGCTGTGTGGCCGTGATGAGGCATTTAAAGTGCTCTTCCTCAGGAGATCTTTTTAAAAATTCATGTCTTCGGTCAAATGTTCTCTTTATTTGCCTTCAACTCTCCCCTCCTCCTTTTCTTCCAGTAAACAAACTGAAGTTGTCAGTAGCCATGAGAACCCGGCGAGGTTTCAATCAATCCAGGTTGCTATTGATTATTTGTGGTGTGTTAGTTCCTAGAAGCCCTTCCAAGCTAGGTGGTATTCTAACACGGAGCAAAAATAGGGCCTGGCTATCACTAATGGCTTTGTCATCTCATTATAAAAAGGAACCAAGCTGCTTCTCGTTTTCAGGAGTCCAGAGAGATTTTTGCAATGCTGCTATGAGCCCCTTTATTTGACATGGCATGGGGGCCAGACCCGGAGGCAGTAGTCCTGTCACTGTCCCTCTTACATCTTGCTGCTCACCCTGAGTACTTACACAGGGTATACACCCCTTTGTCCTATGCTCGTGTTCGATGACTGGCGTGTCCATATTTGCGGAGCAGTGGGCTGTGCTTACACCTGTGTGCAGCACTTACTCCCGGTGTTTAGCTGGCCCCTAAGCTTTGGCTCAATCCCTGCTTCTCAGAAGACAGTTCTCTTTCTTATGGACATGAGCCAAGATGTTCCAAAGCACGTGTTGCTCGAGTGGGTCCAGTTACCCAGGAGATCTGGATGGCTTTGGATAACTGACATCCTAATCTTTATCGTGCTCGCAGAGATCTGCCTCATCTGAGAATGTTACTGGCTGTTCCTCTGGGGTTTTTTAGTTAGATCTTTTGATGAGATATTAAATGATCTGGGTCAACACCAGATCTGCTTGGGACCTTGCTAGAAACGCTGCTGCTGGGTGATGCCCTGTTGAAGGCTCTCTGGTACATAGATGGGCTGTGATCCATTTAGTATGTGAGCATTGATTTTTTTTTTTGTTTGTTTGTTTGTTTTCTCCAGAGATGGGGAAAGTGATAACGGTATCGATAGGTTACCGTTGCTGTGCTGGTCATAGCTGCTGGGAAAGAAGTTTCTAAGATTAAGCTGCTGTGATGCACCCTGCCCAAGACACTTCAACCGCTCTTAGGAGACAGCTTGATCTAAAGGGTGGTTTAGATTTAGATGAGATCTGAGGCACAAATCCTCCCCTGTGTGGGTGGGGAGGCTGCACCTGGGTCCCCAGCAGGGTTCAAGGCCAAGTTGGATGGGGCTTTGGGCATCCTGTGCTGGTGGGGGGTGTCCCTGCCCATGGCAGAGGGGGCACTTGGGGAATCTGAGGGCCCTTCCCACCCAAACCAGCCTGGGGTTCTGTGAAAGGTGAAGGACTTCCTGTGTGTGGTATAGACAAGGCTTTAAAAGGAAACCCAAGCCCTTAAGGAAGGAATGGTTTTGGAGATAACAGCACTAGCCATTTCTTTCAGCTCAACTGCCAATTTTTTAGCGACCTCCAACTCCCCTGTCCTGCCCAACCCCGTTGGCCGTGACATTGCCCGTATCCTTCACTTCATCACGTGCATTGCTGCAGCGACGAGACTTCGTTGGGGCACAGAGCTGTCGGTAGGGCAGCCTTCACCATCATTCCAGGCTGATGTGTGCAAGCCTGAGCTGGGCTGCATGAACCATGGGTGACCTCTGATGCAATTTTACCTCAAGTTGTTTGCAAGCTGCCAGAATCCCTAATGGGAGTTTCTCATTAGGGGGAAAAGGTGGTCGGATAAGCAAATGTTGGGGTTTGTAGCTCAGTACCTCTCCGGCCACGCTCTCAGGGCACTCTCTAAGGCATCATTCTCAGAGCCTTTGCACCACGGGGCTTATCCCAAGCCCCACTGCACCAAAAGAGGTTCAAAGCACCGTGGGCATCCCGTGGGAGGGATCTGGGGAAGGGTATTCCACAACAACTCTTCAGGGCTGTTTCCTCTCACTGAGAAGCTCTAGTGCTTATCTCGATGGAACGAAAGCCGGGCCTGTTCTTCTCGATAAAATGCTTTCCCCTCCAACGGCCTGATGGCTTATCTCTGGTCTTGCAGCATCACTTGTAACCCTCCTCCTGACCCATTTAACTCCCTGCTTTTAGCAGAGCAGGGCTGGGGGTGGGAAGACTTTAGGTTCATGAATAATATTCACTTACTTCTAATGTAAAAAACTCTTCAAGTGCTCCGTGCTCATGTAATTAGGGAAGAAATCTCTTATTCTCTTTATCAGCTGATAAATTATCTACAGGCAAAGCTTTAAAAATGTGTTTCTGGTAGTTTTGATTCGTATAAATTACTGGGTTTTAAAACACTTTTGAAAATCTCCTAACAAATGCCGGGTCCTGCTCTTTGGTCGCAACAACCCCAGGCAACGTTACAGGCTTGGGCAGGAGTGGCTGGAGAGCAGCCTGGTGGAA